>PVIH01011172.1:41633-70851 GCA_004025045.1 Sigmodon hispidus | reverse complement strand
GGAAGAGACCTTGAATAAGGATATATAGGGAAAGCTGAACACAAAGAAAATATATGTGTAGCAATCTTATTTGTATTTCTACCCTTGATAAGCCATGCTTATGATTCTTATCCTCTGTATAGTTATTCTTAACTCTTCTGCATTTTAAATTCTTTTTACTGTTTTTTTTGATAAATACAAAATAAAGAAGAAAAAAAAAAAACAAAAAAAAAACCAAAATGAAAAGCTACAGATTGAGAAAAGATCTTCACCAATCCTACATTTGACAGAGGACTGATCTTTACAATACATAAAGCACTCAAGAAACTAGACATCAAGATACCAATACTCTTATTTAAAAAATGATGTAAAGAGAAAATTATCAAAGAAGAATCTCAAATGGCTGAAAGACAAAGAATTGCTGTGCATTCTTAGCCATCAGGGAAATGCAAATCAGAACAACTCTGAGATACCATCTTATACTTGTCAGAATGGTTAAGAACAAAAACATTGATAACAGTCTAGGCAGGAAGGGATTTTGGAGAAGGGGAACACTCCTCCATTGCTGATGGGAATGTAAACTTATACAGCCAATTTGGAAATATGTATAACCATTTCTCAGAAAACTGGTAATCAATCTACCTCATGATTCAGCAATACCACTCAGGCATATATCAGAAGAATAAACATTTAGTCAACAAGCACATTTGTTCAACTATGTTCATAGCAGCTTTGTTTGTAATAGTTAAAACATGAAAACAACCCATTTGCTCCTTAACAAAAAACAAAGGAATTAAAAAATGTGGTATATTTATAAAACAGATTATTATGGAGCAATAAAAAAATAAATGTTGTCTTGATATTTGTAGGCAAATGAATGGAAATAAAAAAAAAATCATACTGAGTGAGGCACTCAAGTCTCAGGATGACAAACATGGTATGTAATCACTCACTCATAAGTAGATTTTAGACATAAATCAAAGGATAACCAGGTTACAGTCCGCAAACCCTGAGCTGCTAGGTAACAAGGAGAAACCTAAGAGAGACATCAGTGGACCACTACCCAAGTGGAAATAGAGAAGATCTCCTGAGTAAATTGGGAACATAGTGGGTGTACATGAGATGGGAAGAGAACAGGAGGAAATGAGACAGCATAGTTGGAGATTGGACCAAGAGGAAGAGAACAACAAAATTGACATCTTGATAGTGGGATGCAATTTGAGATTAGGGAGCAACTTGAAGCAAGGAGAATTCACAGGAATTTACAAGGTTGACCCTAGACAAGATTCCAAGTAATAGTGAAGGGTGCCTGAACTAGACTTCCCCTATAATTAAACTGATGAAATCTTTGTTATCATAGAACCTTCATCCAGCAACAGATGGAAGTGGAAGCAGAGATGCACAGCTAAGCATTGGGCTGAGTTCCTTATCTAGTCAAGAAGAGACTACAGGAATTGTATAAGCAAAAGGGTCAAGATCATGATGGGAAATCCCATAGTGACAGGTGATCCTAGCTACTGGGAAGTTAATGATTCTGAACTGACAGCCGGGCAACCTTCATGAGACTAAAAGTAGGCCCTTCAACTGTGGATGACATTTGTGTGGCTTGAGTAGGGCCTCTGACAGTAGGACTAGTTAATGAACTGGTATTTTGAAATTCATTCACCTTAGAGAATTACCTTGCTCAGCATGGATACAGGATGCAGGGGCTTGGTCCTGCCTCAACCTGATATCCCAGACTTTCTTGACCTCCCATAGGAGACCTTATCCTCTTTGGCATGTGAATGGGGACGTAGACAGAGGGAAGCTGGGAAATGAGTGAGAAGAATGGAGGTAAGAGGAACTGTGGTTGGTATGAGAAAAAAACAACAAAAACCAAACCAAAACAAAACAAAACAAAAAATATCTGATCCAGTCGTGATGTTGGGGTGAGGAAGGCAGATCTGTCAGGAGTGTATGATGAACTAATTCACATTGGGACCTTGGGACCTCCTGCCCTTGCTGGGGAGGAGATAAAGTGATGTGGAGAAGAGAGAGTGACTGGAAAAGGCAGGAGGAGGAAGTGAGCTTGAAAAAGTGTATACACAGATAAAAAATATGACTTTATTCATAATTTAAAAAACCTTTAAATTATGATTCACTGTATATCTGTCACAATATCACACATATCTTATAAATGTGTATATATTTAATTATGTGTTCATTTATAAAAAATAAGGCTAGGGAGATGGCCCAATGGATACATTGCTCCCTGCACAGTCCTGACATTCCAAGTTCTTATCCCCATTACACACAAGCATCCCTAGTCCCAGCACGAACCTGAGATGGGAGACAGAAAGACTGTGGAAGCTGACCAAGTTGATTCAGCAGTGAAGAAGACAGAGTCCATCTCAGACAAGGTAGAAGGTGAGGAATGACAGCTGAGGTTGTCCTCTGTAGGTGGACCATCATACATGTATGTCCAAACCCTCACACACATATACACAATACATATGCATATTTTTATTTGTCAAAATTTTAAAATATAATTATAAAAATTTGAAAAGGCTATAGTAATGGCAAAAATACATAGTGCCTAGACTGATAATGTGAATTCGAGCTCCAGGACACACAGAATAGAGCATAGAACTGACTCCAGTAAGTTATCGTCTGACAATCATAGTATATAGATAAAAGTCCATACACACATACACACACACACACACATACACACACACACACACACACACACAAGTGAGTAAATGTAATAAAAATTTTAAGTGGAAAATTTAGAATAAAAGAAAAATCACTGTAAATTTGCTATATATTTGCATAATAATTACTGAAGATGTAAAAATATTCAAACTTGTTTCTAGGGTAAAACAAATACCTATAAATTTTTACTGATTACAAACATTTAATTGAATACATGTTTTAATGAAAAATAAGGTGAAATTTTTCATTAAGAATCTCCAAATTAATAAGCATGTCATATGTCATGTTTAGGGAAATATAAACCCTTAAGTAGACAAATGAGAGTTTCTAAATGTATTTCCTAGACAAGTTTCTTATTGCTTAATGAATAAAATAAAAACAATGAAACATTGAAGTCACACAAAATATTTACAGGGTCTTTAAGTATTTACCCACAATGTTGATTCACTAAGGGGTACAAAAAATATTTACATGTTATTTTATAGTGGAGGAAATTGGCAGAAATCAATTTAAATGCTGAAAGTTATCTCTAGCAATAAAACACTGCAGCTTCATCTTACTGATGTGCTGAACTAAAACAAATTCAAAGATTTTACAGTATTGTTGCCAAAAATTAATAACAACCATCTTAGTTATTAAAAATAATCAGGAGAACAAAATCTGAGGAGAATATTCCCAAGTAACTAAAGATTGTTACTCACAAAGTGCCAATATAAGAAGGTAAAATGAAGAAGCAAGAAATTCTTAAAGGTCTATAAAAGTTTTGGTGACAGATAAGCAAAAACAAGTATGTGGGAATTTTGAACATAAAAAAGGCTAGTACCGAAGACATCTGTGTTAACTCTGGGATTTATTAGTGCTACACTAAAGTTAATAGACTCATTCTGATAAGACTAATAAAGTGATGGGAACCTGAGTATGAACAAAAGAAAATGATAGTATTTGGATTTTTCAGTAGCCATATTTTTTAAAATATAACATATTTAAGAAAACAAAAGATGAGTAAAATTAAATAAAATGAAATGATTGAGTAACAATTATTGTACCCTCAATAAAACTTGAAGACAAACCTTAGGACTTTTTGCATATGTCTCAGTAGATATTTTATTGAATATAGTAATTAGATGCTTGACAAAATGCCTAAAGTGGATGCCGAGCTGATTCACCTTGGGACTTCTTGCCATTTTGGGTGAAGGGATGGGGGATGGAGAGAAGGGAGGCTCAAGACAGACTAGGAGGGGTCAGGAGGGGGAAGGGAGAACGAGCAAGGGGATACATGAAAAAAAATAACTTTATTTTCTAAAAAAAAATAACAAAAAATGCTTATTTTATTGTATAATTGATTTTGTAAAATAAAAACAAATATCTTGCATTTGCAGTAAGATGTTAAATATTTCATAAGAATCCAATCCCATATTGATATGGAATTTTACTAGTACTGAAATAGTAGAAAATGAGTGACTTATGTAAGAAATAAGAACAAACAAGATCCCAGAATTGCTTAATAATTAATAACATAAATATAAAGGCATTCTTTACTGTTTTGCTTTATATTCCTTAGTGTAAATTTCAAAAAAAACTCAATCCCTGCTATACTCAAATCTCAAAGAGAAATGAATATACAAAATATCACATTATGAGCATCCATATATTAAAAGTAAAATGACACTATTGATGTTTTACATAAATGCAAAGATGTTTTAAAACTGAATAAAAATGTAAAACAATTGCAAAATTTCCCTCTCCATTCTTGCTCTTACAATAGTCACACAAATATTAAGGAGTAAGTTAGGTGATAAGATCTTATGGAGAATTAAGTAATTATTCCTAAACTACAAACCACACTCCTAGTGTATTGTACCCTCTCCTTGCTAGCAGAAATTGTTTGAGCAGATAAATTGAATACATGGAAAAACAGAGTATATGTGTATAATCAGAGTATGATAGGGTTTTGAAACCCCTAATGATACTAAAATGTTGACTGACCTTGGATGAAACTAAATAAGTTCTTACAAATGTAAGTAAGGTGAACATGATAACTTTCACTAACATCATTCAATTAAGTATATAAACAGAAGGTTAAAATCTCAGTGAAAATCATCTGTATGAAGTCTCATATAAGGTCCAATTTAACAGTTTGATTTTCGGTACAGGCATCTGTTTTCATTTCAGTCCTTTTATTTTATATTGGCTTTGATTTCTTCATTACTTCTAATTTTTTTATTCTGGGTTTCTCTGTTTCTCTCTTTTTCTTATGACCTATATTCTCATCCATCCTTTCCATTTTCTCCTTTCTTATTTTATATGTATATATTTGGTGATTTTACATCATGCACCCCAAACTCAGTCTTCTCAGATTCATGCATTCATACCCACACTTATGATCTACCTATTTACAAAAAAGCCCATTTATGCTGCTCTTTTACCTACTGGAGCATAATTAAACTCCGTGTGGCCAGACCCTTAAAGAAAATGAGTCCTTCCTCACCCACATCCCTGCCAGAGGCTTTCAATGCAGAAGTGAAGCACTATATATTTTGTAAAGATTTGAAGTTTTCTATGTCTATGGAATACTTGATTTCAAAGAATAAATAACATCAATCTTTGCTTCTGTTTAGTAGTTTTTAAAATATCTATTGAACTATAACACGACAGATTTCATAAAACAACAGCTTTTTATCTCTTTCTGAACCAAAATTTCAGTCGAGGGCAGTGCCTTAAAGGAGCTAGAGAACTGTTCAATCTGGTTCTTGTTTCTGTAATACAAATAAATAATGTGATTTACACTGTTGCTTTACAAAGCCTAAGTAGAGAATATTGAAATAATTGTGGGTCAGAGGGTATGGCTCTGTTAGGAAAGAGGCAAGCATGAAAAAATAAGATAATATTCCAAAAATACGCATAAAAGCTGTGTCATGTGGCTCATATTTATAGCACTTGAGGAACATAGATACTCAGAGCTTAACGATTAGGCAAATTGATGAACACCAGATTCACTGAGAAAACTTATCTCAAAAAACAAAGTAGAATATGATTAAGTGATCTGACATTGTCTTCAGGCTCACATAGTCACCTACACATATATGCACCCACATTATATGCATGCATATAATATAGATATCATAGATATCTAGACATTGCACATATATTTCAAAAAATATATGATGTGAAAAGTATGTAATCATAGTGACATTTTTATTTATGATTCAAAGACCCAGTTTATCAATTAGGGTTATTTTGCTGAGAAAAATTCAAATTATGAGTATTTTATGCTCTGGTTTTGTTTGTATGTTTGTTTTATCTACATTTTAATTCCTTAACCTACTTAAATAAACTCTGGTAGTTATTTGACAAATATAACAAGGGTGAACAAAACATAGAAAATTCTATAATATATTTATAACATAGCATGTTATGTTATATTATATTTTATATTTTCAGCTCAATATACTTTTACAGATAGGACAAAAATATACACCTGCTAACTGCCAGAATGAACATTGATGGCCTGCACTGTATATCCACTCTAAGTTGAAATTCTTAGAATGGGGTAAATATAAATTACAATGTATTGAATTAAAAATAGTTTTGGTTGTGAGCCTAGCCTTTAATGGCTGGGCCATCTCTCCTGCCCAGAAGAAAAATATATACCTTATGTTCCCTTCTTATTTCCCAAATCTAGTTTTTTAAAATGTTTTTTGATGCTTTTTAATTCTCTTTGGTGTGAAAAATATAATTACAGTATTATGCCCAATTGAGCTCTACACACTCACTGTGAAACCACAGTAGAAATTGAAAACATCACTTTCCTAGGGACTGACACTGATGATGAGTACATATTACCAGTGTTTGCCCTTTCTTGTATATTTTACAAATTGTATTCATTTCTCTGAACTTGAGACCCTATTTACTGCTCTATGTTCAAGGAACCAGGATCCTATCTCTAAATTTAACCAATTACTTGATTAAAAATCCAGAACACAGTAGTGTGTATCCTCAGTGAGCACTCTCCTGTGGCTCTGGCACTCTTTTAGTCTAACTCTTCTAACTCTTAGGTAGGTGAGACATGAAATGTGGATGTCTTCTGAATGGCCATTGTTTACTCAGGACAATGCCTTTTTACTTTCAATAATACAATGGAATAGCTTTATCAGTTCCCTCAGCATTTAAATCTATTTCATTTATGTTTAATTTTTACTATTCAAACTGGTGTTTAGGATATGAAAATAAGTGAATAAAGACAATTTGACATCAGTAAGAATATTTTTTGAAAAGAGACAGATAATTGAATAAACCTCCTTTATTTTTTTAGCTTCTTTATGGGAAAATAATTGCTCTTGGGATATATGAAATTTGCTGCAACTTTGCTTTGTCATTGGCCTACATTATTCTCTCTTCATCTCCAAATATTATAGTTTACTAGTAAAAAAAATTCAATTTTTATGTGACTCAATTGAATTACAGATTGTGACCTGCCTCATAAATAGTAACAGTAAGTTTTTAAATTAGTCTTTTTTATTCTTCTGTGGCATAGCCTCAAAGCAAAAATAATAAGAAAACTACCTCTTACTACCTCACAGTCCCCTGGTGATACTTTCTAACTTCTTCAACTTAATAGATCTGACTTTCATTTTATCAAACCCTACATGATATATCATCCAATATAATATTTAAACAGACATTATCTTAGAGTGATAAATATTTCATGTATGTATATATAATACTTTTTCAGGTTCATCACAAGCTCTGTAAGACAAAAATCTTACATTTTGCTAGTGTTGTATTTTATGGGGCAACCAGCACATTGCAAATACATCTAGTAAGTGCCTGCTGAACAGTATGTTAAAAAATAAATGTGTTTGAACTCCTGATGAAATGACTCTATGCAAATCAGAGAACTTTTATAAATATTTAACACCTATTTTCAATGTGAATGTCAGAAACTTTCTTGTACTTTTTGATAATTACAGTACAAAGGCAATCAATACGATAGTCTTTCATTCTTCCCTTTTACCTTCTATTCAGAACAAGTTTTTAAATCAATTCATAAAGAACTTAAATCTTTAAAACTGTTATACAATACCTTATTCCATTCATTCAAATCATGCCATTAGAATGTAGGAATTAAAATCACAATAACCAAAAGATATTCCAATTGTGTTCTTAATTGTAGATTGTCAGTGAGATCAAGGATATATCATGTCTCAGGTGAAAAAGTATACTTCATTATACAATGTTATTCAGAAAAAACATACAAATGACAACTGTATTTTGCATTAGTTTAGAATAAACAAATAAATCTTTTTCTGACAATTGGTTTCTGGAAAAATGCTTCATATGAGTTTCCTTGCTATCTTACTATTAATGATGAATAAAATGCATGGAAAACCAAATAGGAGAAATTCCAATACATCAAAATTTGTGCCTACCTGTCTCACTTTTAACATTGAAATTATCTAAAATCAGTTTATATACTAACACTAGTAGGCAAAATCAACCATGAATTCATAAAAAGTCCAAGTACAATTATGCAAGATATACATATTAATTTTAAATAAAAGCCATAATATTGAATCACAATAGATTTCATATGTTGTTGCAATTGAGTTAATAATCTTTATTAAAATTCCTCATCCATGTTTTTGATGGGAATTCACAGTACCTGATTTTAAACCTCTTTGGCTTTTCTGACATTGTAGACTAATGGAAATGCCTTGGTAACAGGAACTGTAAAATGGAGCAGACAAGACAACAACATGCTATGTCTAATTTATTAGCTAAATTTAATAAATTGTGAGGTAAATTTTAATTGCCTAAGGGTTCACCAGCTTTTCTTGCTATCCTTTAGTTTTTAACTTTGATTGTAATTAAAATTAAGATCTGTCATCTTCAATTTAGATCACTAGAAGTGAGTGTCATTCCGAACTTAGCAGGCTTTTGCTTCCTCAGCCATTAGCAATTAAGTCTGACTGGTTATTACTCCCTGTGGAATCTCTTTGAATATACATTGACTGATACCACTCAGAGAGTAACCACTTTATTCTTTCATCCTTGGTACCTGGTACTTGTGAATCAAATCAAGTAAACCTTGCTAATGTGAGAAATGTTTGACAATTTTAATTAGAGCACCTGTAAATACTCCTGGTTTTTTGGTTTTTGCTTTGTTTCTTGAGGATAAATATTGTTTCCATACACTGTTCAGTGATGGTGGTGAGGGTACTTAAATGAAATTTGTTTGACTGAAATCTCTAGAGGTTTAAGAAAACTAATGTTCCACATAGCCTAAAAATTACTTACAAAATTAAAACTGAATACATTCCTTTTTGGGGAGAAAGAGAGTACTTTCAAAATCTTAATCATACAATTTTTATTCTCTTGACCAAACATGCTCCTAAACCTCAATCATTTAGAATAAAAATCAAACCAAATCTTCATTATACTTTACATATATAGCCCAACCATGCAGAATACCAACCTTGGCTCATTCAACTACCAATTTCTTACAGGAATTATGCATACTTATGCCCTATAGCCCAGTGCTTTAACTACGTAATTTCAAGTTTCCACAAGGTACACTAATGATTCATTCTCTCTGTGTCCTAACTAGCATTTGTTCTTACTGTTTGGTGTGAGGTTTTTTTTTTACCAATAAGGTGACATTATTATTTATAAAAATTATGGCTTTTAAAATTGCTTATGTTTTCAATGCTATTATTTTATTGTTTAAGAATCTCATAAATTACATTTTTTCCTCATATTTTCCACATTACCAAGCTTCTCCCAGACCCTTCCTGCTTTCTACCCACAAAATTTAATGTCTTTTTTTTTCTTTACAGCAAAAAAAAAAAGTCATTAAAATTATGAGGTCTGACTTCCATTTGCCAGCTTCTCCTTACCAATGAGTATTCTCTGGAGTGGAGTTAACAAATCCACTGTCACTTATTTAAGAAAAAGCAGGAGAATTTTCCCTCTCCCAGTAACTATTATTTGTTAATAACTTCTTGTTTACAGATGGGACTTTGTACAGCTTCCCTTCTTCTTTGATAGTGTTTGGTTTGCCTTGAGCTTGTACAAATCTTGGACTTGCAGTCTAGGTCTCTATGAGTTCATAGGCAAACTTGCCCAGTAGTGTGTAGAAACTGCCATGACCCCTGGCTCTTAAATCTTCCCATCTCCTTTTCCCCATCAATTCCTGATCTTTGAGGGAAGATGTGGGATTAAGGCATCCCATTCATGGCATAAGCACTCCATTGTCTCTTGCTATGTGAATATCGATCAGTTGTGGATCTCAGGTTTAATTACAATCTACTACATTAGCTAGCTTCTCTGATGAGGGTTGCCTGGTGAACTGTAGTATGGGTATAGCAGTATGTTATTAGGAATTATTTTATTGCTATGTTCAATTAGCAGGAGAGGTAGTTTTTTTTCCAATGCCCATCTATATCTTAGTCGGGATTTTTGTTTCTATAAGAGACAGACACCATGACTATGGCAACTCTTAGAAAGAAGCATTGAATTGAGTTAGGTTGCTTGCAGTTTTAGAAGCGCTATGGTCTCTCCAGTTTTATCTATAATGTACTGACAAACGCTGCAAACAGTATTCCTATATTCCATTGGTGCCTCAAGTACAATTTGGTCAGCTGAATAATGCAATTCATGTTACAGAGCAGCCTGAATATCACTCTGGATCTGTTGACATACCTTGCTCCAGTCCATACTCATAGCTATCACCTTTCTAAGTCACTTCTTATATGAGCAGGAGTAATCCACTCAAGTGAGAGATGTTTTACTTTCAGAATCTAAGTAGGGCTGGAGAGATGGCTCAGTGGTTAAGAGCACCGTCTGCTCTTCCAGAGGACCCGGGTTCGATTCCCAGCACCCACATGGCAACTAACAACTGTCTGTAGTTCCAGTTCCAGGCAAACAAATAAATAAATAAAGTTAAAAAAAATAAAGTGTGGAAGCTAAGTTGAAAATATTTTTAAAAAATTTAAGAAAAAAAAATCAGAATCTAAGTAGACCTACTAGCAATTGTGCCTTTCTATTGGTGATGGAAAGGTCATGTGCAGTAACTTAACATTCACCTTAGAATGAACATCTCTACGTGAACTACATCAGTGAACTACTAGAAATTTCCCTGAAGTAAACGGTCCTTGAATACTAAATAAAACTTATTTTGTTTATTTAGTTTCTAACATCTTCTGATATGCAGACATATTACCAGCAATTCCAGAGTTGTTACCTTCTGCTGACTTGTTCCAAACAGCGTAATGTCATCAATATAATAAATCAATATAATATTTTGTGAAAGAGACATATTATCAAGATTTCATTGATTTAACTTATGATAAGAAATAGATTGTTAATATATATTCTTGATGTAAAACTGTAAAGGTATACTGCTGGCCTTGCCAACTAAAAGAAAATTGCTTTTAGTGATCCTTATGGAGTGGTACTAAGAAAAAGGCATTTGCTACCTCACTAGCTACAAACCATGTATAAATAGATATGTTAATCTTTTCAAGTATAAGGGTACCTTATTTGTTATAGCCACATCAGTCTCTTTAAGCTCTTCTAAGCTCTGCTTAGTTAATTGAGTACGTGGTCTCTCTTTTTCATTAATTGTCATTCCTCAATATAACACACTAAGTCTATATAATCATAATTGTATGTATATTTTCAGGACTAACCATTTGTCACTAGACAACCAATTGGTGTGTTTTTCCCTGAGGAAGACTGCTTCTGTCTTCTTCAACTTTCCTCAGTTGCCTATTGTGTAGAATTAAGGCAATGCAAGCTTTTCCCATTCCACTTTGGCATGTATATTGGTGTCCTCCTTGTTCTGCTCATTTTCAGGCAGTTATTTGATGAGAATTTATGGATTTAGCTTCTGGTCTGATTCTGATACTACTAGGAGCCACATAAGTATTATTATTTTTGAGTGGTATTAGTGTTCAGAATTTTCAGTTTTATGATTAATAAAATTTATAAGACTAGACATTATTTTCTTGGTTGTAGCATGCTATTTAGCTTTAATTAGGATGTTGACAAAAGGGTTTTGTGGGTTATATACTTTAACTGAAATAGCTGCCATCTTCCCCTAAATTTCTGAGTACTTTTCTTTATATATTATATTCTGTAATATTATTTTACCACAAGGTTTCTATAATTTTTGCTTGTAGCTTACTGATATTGTGATTTGTAGTGGCTGATTTTATAATTTTTAATAACTTTTACATACTAGACAAAATAGATGTGGATGGAACTGTATTTTGTTCATATACTTTTTTTTTAACCAGTGAGATTGTTTCTAGACTTATACTAGGTTTGAGTAAATATTGAGTATCAACAGATTTACACAAGCACGCTACATTTGTTACATCTCCTCCTCTGAATAGTCTTGAGTTGGGTATGGAGAACATGCTCATGATACTCCATCACCAACTGAGGAGAGAATAGCAGTTGATAGCTGCAAGAGGAATAAAAGTCCAGTTTCCTTGAGAGGTAATGGTTGCTGATACAGGGAATGGAACCACATCCACATGTTTTGTGTGAATAGGTGTTTTTAAGTAGACTTAGGTAAGTTCTACAAAACAAAGAAACTTCAAAAATGACATAAATGTTGGATGAGGGCATTGCTAAGTCATTCAAAAGAAATAAAAGTGTTAAGTGGTAGAGGTAGATACAGTCAAAATGTTGCATTATTCAGATCATTCTTCCATTTATTCTTTCTCTTTAGATTTAGTATGTTTTCACATTAACTGCTCAGCAACTTAATGGCTATCTCTTATCCAAGCGGTAATTTTCCTACTTCCTGATATGATGGGTTTTGCAATTCAGGAAATTCCTGGTATAGGAAGGAATTCATAGAATCTGGCAGCCAGTTGTCACTACATGTTCTAGGTCTCAGTGTAAGACCTGACCCAAAGTCCATGGAGACCAAGGCATTTCCTGTACTTCTGCAATTTGTTCTTTTTTATCTCTGTGCAGCTATTTAAGATCTCTTTCTGGAAAAGGGGTTGTCTCCAGTAGAACAGAACTTCTCCAGTATGCTTATTTGGTCATTGATTCCAAAGTTCTTTCCCTCAGGTAAAATAAGGTTATATGGCATTAGTAGAAGTACCTCCTTTTACTATATCAACAACAAATATATCTAAACTGTGCTCCTTTGCTATGCTGGAGGTTAGTCACTACTAACACCTCTATTTTTTAGGTTGTGTGACACTGCAGGAGTGACCTCCACATGATTCTCCCAAGGCTCTTACCTATCTTAAGCTTTTTATGTTCCAGTGTTTTTTCTCTCAGTGTGACAAGAAGCTTAGAGAAACAATTTAAAAAGAAGAAAAATGTATTTGTAGTAATGATTTCAGAGATCAGTAGTTGGTCACTTGACTATGGTTTGAGCCTGAGATCAAAGAGCATGGTGGCAAGAGCCTGATACAGCAGAATTATACTCTTAATGGTGGGCAAGAAGCAGGTAGATGTATGTAGGAAAATCTGAGGATACGTATAGTTTTTCAGGGCACGCTTTCAACTGTCCCTCTTATCTACCAGCATAGTGCCACCCTCTAGGTACCTAGATTTAAACAGATACATCTGTTGGGGGCCACTTAATATTCAGACTATAATGTTCTTTCTTCACTTTTCCTTTTAAAAGTTTCCCAATTTAACAGATGCATATAGTACAGAAACATAAGGAAAATGGACTTATATTTGTCTGGCCTGAACATTAAATCCCTTGAGTAATCATTTCTGAAAAAGTAAGTGTGCTTTCCAAACAATTACATTAAATCTTACTATCTAAGCACTATTTGCAAGTTTAGACATTTAGAAAAATCCCTGGCAGTTTCTGATTAGATGAACAGTTCAGATAAACTGTAAGTCTTAGCACACATTGTTACTAAATGTGGAATAGGTGCTTAACATGAATTATGATAATTATTCTGTGCATTTTAATAAATTTTACTTACACACTTTGCAATACAATGTATCTCACAGAATTTAAGGCCTCAAAATACACCAAAGGTAATTAAACTAACACAAGGAATTTTCTAATTCATTAGAAACAAATATTTCTAAACATATTCCTATCAAATTCAGAGCAATTAAGATGGGTGATAAGATATCTACCTGAGGTTAGTTTCACTAAACAGTTTAAGATCAGAGAATGACCAATGTCTAGATTTTCATTGCCAATGTGACAAAGTTGTTTTCATTCTCATGCTTGGGAGAGCATGTAATCTTGATTACAGCTGGTAACATAGCTGAACAATAACCTGGTGTTCAATAGAGATAATCTATACTGGGGCTAAGTGTCACTGAGTGCTATAGTATTGATCTAATATGCCGAAGGTTCTGCACACAAAATTTTGTACCCCAAAAGTGCCCAAACCAATGACACATACAACTCTAAATTTTCTGTGTAAGAAATTTGTGTCTGTTAAGGGTTTAACTATGATTCAAGGTATTAAAACTCACACAGAAACATCAAAATACACACTTCTTGGTTAATAGCAGCTTGGAGAATTATGATCACTCTAAAGGAATTCAGGATTGTATTTATTAAGGTTGCTGTTTTATTTTTCTTGCCTCTTTCTATTTTCTTCATACTAAAAAAATCAATCCCATTCATTTTTAACAACAAACAAAAATTTTTCAATAGGCAGTAGAAAGCTTTGGTCCAGATGAAGAAATAACAACTTGCCAATTGATTGTTATTATATTCTTGAGAGTATTTTTATTTATTTATTTGTTTGTTTGTTTGTTTGTTTGTTTATTTGCAGGGCTTCTTGGTGAATCTAGATTCTGGGCACTGAATGGCTGTGCAGGGAGGGTGTTTTTCTCTGTGTGAATGCCCGCTTGTAGGCTGTCCAATGCGTGGTCCCATACCCGTGCATGTAATAGACAGTGCTAGTTAGACTCAGTGATTTATAAATACAACAGAGAAGAGACCATGAAGTTTGGGAGTTAGGGAGGAAATGGAGGGAAGGATATAAACTAAATATATTATATACATATAGTCTTAGAAAATAAATAAAAACTATACAAAAGACTGTATTTTAATCACATGTAATATCATGATTTTGTAGTCATTTATAATAAAAATAATTAAAACAAAACAATGCAAAATGTCAGTAGAACTAAAATAATTACAAGCTTCTGTGCATCTGTATAAAGTACTTTCTCTACACATTTACTGTACATGGTATTTTGTATTTGTTGCTGTTCTTACTTTCTGTTTAAAATGAAGACAGGAGTATATAAGGTAGTAATTTTCTTCTACTTCACTGAAAATTTTGTCCTAGTTGATATTTATTTGTGGAGGCACATGGTTTTTTATTTTATTTACTTATTATAATCAAAGTCTCATTTTTTATCCATATATCCCCTTGTTCAAACTCCCTTCCCCATCTTGCCCTTCCCAGTCACTCCCAAGCTAACAGTGGCTGTGCTTTGAAGCTTGGGTATGCTTTGATTTTGTTGCAAGTCTATTAATGATTTTGGAGAAAGTTCCATGAGGAGCTGAGAAATATGTATATTCCTTTGCATTTGGGTGGAAGCTTCTGTAGATATCTATCAAATCCATTTGCATCATAACCTCTTTTAGACTCCTTATTTCTCTGTTGAGTCTCTGTCTGGTTGACCTATCCAGGGGTGAAAGTGGGGTACTGAAGTCTCCCACTATTAGGATGTGAGAACTGATGTGGGATTCGAGCTTTAGCAGTGTTTCTTTTACATAGATAGATGCCCTTATATGAGGGGCATAAATATTCAGGATTGAAATCTCCTCTTGACCAATTTTTCCTGTGATGAATAAGTAATGACCATCTTGGTCCCTTTTAATTGCTTTTAGCTTAAAGTCCACTTTGTTAGATATTAGGATGGCAATCCCAGCTTGTTTCTTAGGACCATTTTACTAGAAAATTATTTCCCAACCCTTTACTCTAAGTCTGTGTCTATCTTTGTGTTTAGTTCCCTCATTAGATGGACAGCCTGAATCACAGAATGGTGGAGGTTTGCTGGAGGAGGTAATGAGTAGGCCTAAAACTCAGGCCTCCACCATGTCACTGTATCCTGTATTAGTCTGCATGTATTCGTGTTAATACCTCAGGACCTTGTCTTTTATTATCTTATTTTGAGAGATGGCTCAGCCGTTAAAAGCTATGGTCACAATTAAAACTATGAGTTTTTCTTTATTTAGTTTGATGTTGGCTGTCAGCTTTTTGTAAATTGCCTTTATTATATTATATTTAGATGTTTCCCCTGTATTCCTGATCTCTCCAGGACTTTTAATATAAAGGAGTGTTGGATTTTGTTAAAGGCTTTTCAGCATCTAAGGAAATGATCATGTGTTTTTTTTCCCTTCAGTTTGTTTTTATGACAGATTACATTTACAGTTTTCCGATTGTTGAAACATCCCTCCATTTCTGAAATGAAGCCTACTTGACCATGTTGAATAACTTTTTTTTATACGTTGTTGCATTTGTTTTGCCAGAATTTTTTTGGGAATGCATCAATGTTCATGAGGGAAATTGGTCTGTGATTCTCTTTCTTTGTTACATCTTTTAGTGGCTTAGGTATCAGGGTTATTGTGGCCTCATAATAAGAGGCTTGGCTATATTCTTTCAGTTTCTTCTATATGGAAATGATTGAGGAGTATTTGTATTAGCTTGTCTTTGAACATCTGGTAGAACTCTGCACTTAAACTATCTGGACCTGGTTTTTTTTGTTTTGTTTTGTTTTGTTTTTGAGATACTTTTAATGACAGCTTCAGTTTTCTTTGGTGTTACAGTACTGTTAAGGTCTTTAATCTTGTCTTGATTTTATTTTGGTAAATGGTACCTGTCCAGGAAGCTGACCAGTTCTTCTAGGTTTTCCATTATTTGGAGGATAGATTTTCCAAGTATGACCTGATAATACTTTGGATTTCTTGGGGGTCTGTTGTCATGTCCCCTTTTTCATTTCTGATTTTGTTGATTAGGGTGCTCTCTCTCTCTCTCTCTCTCTGCCTTTTGATTAGTTGGCATAAGGGTTTATCTATCTTATTGATTTCCTCAAAGAACCAACTCTTTGTTTCATTGATTTTTTTGTATTGTTCTTTTTGTTTCAGTTGTGTCGATTTCAGCTCTACCTTTGATTATTCCCTACCTTCTATTCCTTCTAGGTGAGTTTGTTTCTAATTGTTAGAGGACCCTCAGCTCTGCTGATAGTTCTCTTGTGTGGGATTTCTCTAGTCTTTTCATGAAAGCATCTACTTCTATGAATTTTTCCCTTAAGGCTTCTTTCATTATATTCCATAAGTTTGGGTATATTGTGGATTCATTTTCATTCTATTCTAAGAAGTCTTTGATTTATTTCTTAATTTCTTCCTTGAACCAGAGTTGGTTCAGTTGAGTGATGTTTAGTTTGCATGAGTTGGTAGACTTTCTGTGATTCTTGATGTTGCTGAACTCTAAATTTAAACCGTGGTGATCTCAAATGGTACAAGGAATTATGCACACTTCTTGGTACCTGTTGATATTTGCTTTGTTACCTATTATGTGGTCAATTCTAGAGAAATTTCCATGGGATGCTGAGATATATGTATATTCCTTTTTGTTTTATTGGAGGTTCAATATGTATCTTCTAAGTCCATTTGGGTCATAACTTCTGCTAGATCCCTTACTTCTCTGTTGAGTTTCTATCTGTTTGATCTATCCAAGAGTGAAAATGAGGTATTGAAGTCTCCCACTATTAGTGTGTCAGGTTTGATATGGGGTTTGAGCTTTAAAAATGTTTCTTTTACATATGTAGTTGCCCTTGTGTTAGGGACATAGATATTCAGGATTGAGATTTCATCTTGTTGAATTTTTCCTGAAATGAATAATTAGTGCCCTTCCTGGTCTCTTCTTATTGATTTTAGTTTAAAGTCTATTTTGTTTCTATACCAGCTTGTTTCTTAGGGCCATTTGATTGGAAAGACTTTTCCCAACCCTTTACTTTGAGCCTGGGTCGGTCTTTGTGGTTGGGGTATATTTCTTGTAGGCAACAGAAGGATGGCTTCTGTTGTTGTATCCATCATGTTAGGATGTGTATTTTGGTAGGTGAATTGAGTCCATTGATATTAAGGGATATTAATGACCAATGATCAATATTTCCCATCATTTTTTGAGTAGCTTCTATATTTTTGGCTAGGGTGTACTTCTGTGGGCTTTTCACTTGTCTGTGGTTATATGGGTGTTTCTGGTTTCCTTAGGTTGGAGTTTTCCCTCTCCCTCTTTTTGTAGGGTGGGATTTGTGATTAGATATTGTTTAAATCTGGTTATGTCGTGAAATATCTTGTTTACTCCACCTGTGTTGATTGATAGTTTTGCTGGGTACAGTAGTCTAGGTTGGCATCCATGCACTTTTAGTGTCTGTATAATGTCTGACCAGGACCTTCTTGCTTTCATTGTTTCCATTGAATAGTCGGGTGTTATTCTGATGTGTCTGCCTTTATAGATGATTTGACCTTTTTCTTTGCAACTCTTATTATTTTTTTTGTGTGTGTGTATGTTTATAGTCTTGATTCTTGTATGGTGAGCAGACTTTTTTTGTGGATCTAGTCTATTTGTTGTTCTGTATATGTCCTGTATTTTTATAGGCATTTCCATCTTTAGGTTGGGGAAGTTTGCTTCTATGTTTTTGTTGAATAAATTTTCTGTGCCTTTAAGCTGGTATTCTTCTCCTTTTCCAATTCCAGTTAGTGTCACGTTAGATCTTTTCATGGTGTCCTAAATGTCCTGGACATTTTGTGTTATGACTCTTTTGGTTTTAGTGTTTTCTTTAAGTGATGTATCTATTACCACTATTGAGGCTTCCACCCCTGAGATTCTCTCATCCATCTCTTGAATTCCGTTGGTTATGCTGGAATCTGTGGTTCTGCGTTGTTTTTTCATATTTTCTATTTCTTATTTTGTTTTGGTTTGTTCCTTCTTTATTGCTTCTATTTCAGTTTTTTATTCTTGGTAAATTTAATTCTTGAAATTTCATGTTTGGGATATGCATGTATACTGAAATACACATCTGACTTGTATTTGACTTTGTCATGATACCAGTGCCAAGTCTTATCTTTATCAGTATATATTTTGCCAATTTTAACATATTCTTTAATGTGAATGTTTGTTTTCTTTTTCTTGGTTTTCTTTATTTTCATTCTGGGTCTTGTTTATCTCTTCTAATTTTTTGTTTGTATTTTATTCTATTTCTTTAAAGAAGTGGAGTTTTTATTATTAATTTTACAAGAGCCTTCTTTATTTTTTTTAATTATGAATAAGGAAGTCACATTTTTTTTTATCCCTGTATATCTTTAATCAAGGTCCCTTCCCTTTAAGGGAGTGTTTTATATCCTCTTTTAAAGCTTCTATTAGTTTCATAAAATTGTTTAAGGTAATTTCCTTCTGTTTCTTCTTCATTGTTATATTCAAGTCTTGAAGCTATAGAACTACTTGCTTCTTCTAGTGGTGTCTTGTTTACTTTTGTATTGTTGTATGTAGTCTTGCACTGTCTTCTGCCTATTGTTTCCCCAATTCACACTTGGTTAGTTCTTGGTTGGCTCTTCGTGAGTTACTGGTCTGAGGGCTCTTAATTAGCTATGTGTTCAGATGGTCAGCTGTTCTAATGAGGTCACAGTTTTATGATCCCAGTTGTCACCTTGTCACATCTCAGCTATACACCCAGGGGCTTGGCTGTTACCCCGCTGCTATTACACCAGCTGTGTTCTGGGTGGGCTGTGCTCTGTACCAAAGCCAAGTAGCCGTCTCAGTACCCAGGTTCAGGTGGCAGATGTCACTCTCTGACCTGTGATCAAGCAGCTGTGCTTTTAGGAATTCCTCTGCTTCCTTGCTGCTATTAAGTCAGCCATGGTCTCTGCAGACTGCATTCCCAGCCAAATAAGAGCCTCCCACCTCTGAGCCATGTGTCCAGGAACAAGGGACTCACCTGTTCCCCTGCTGCTATTGTGCCTGCCCTATTTGACAGGATCCCATTTTTCATCTCTATTGATTTTCTATTCTTTTCAAAGTGGTAACAACTCCTACATTTACATTAATAGGGCTTACTTCAGATAAAGCAATAGATCATTTCTCCATCCTAAAGTCTATCAATTGAAATATATTGCAAAGGGAAATTTTTATGGACTGAAAAATTAAGCAAAAGATCCTGGCCAAGAGTTTAAAACAATTAAGAGATGGTAAAAAGGAAAAGCAAAGCAAAAATAAGTAAGTAAGTAAATAAATAAATAGGGTACAAGAAAATATATCCATCAATAAAGTATGCTTACCATATAAGCACAGGGGCCTGAGCTTTATTATCAACACCCACATAAATGCCAGGCTTAATAAAGTACATTTGTAATTCTAGCATTAAAGACAAAACCCTCCTTAGAGGTAATAAAGCTAAATGTCAAACACTGGAGTCAAACACAAAACTCACCTCAAAAGAAAAAGAGTGATTGGGGAAGACATCTGATGTTGACCATTGCCCTGAAAATATGTAAACCCCACACATAGAAAAAGAAAAGAATATCTATGTTGTTACATTAGTTAGAATTCAAGAAATATTTATTAAAAAATATTATTTTTGGTTGTATAGACACATTGAAATAAATTTAAACAGAGAGTATTGCTTTATAATAAAGAAAACCTAACTTGTCCATTTTCTCAATTAGGCAAACTATCTCACAAGCATTATTCTGATGGTAAAAGATGTGCATGTATACTGAAATGCATATCTGACTCATGTGTCTTTGTCATGATGCCAGTGGCAAAGCTTCATCAGTATATATTTTCGCAATTCTTAAAATATTCTTTAATGTGAATTTTTCTAGCATAATTTAAAGCTGTATTATTACATACATATTGTCCATATTCCTTATTTGAGAAATCACATTTTTCCAACCTCCTTAATATAGTTCTATTTCTGGTTTGTTATTTTTCTGAACTAATTTCAAAGAAATTAACTTGATAGTCTAAAATATAGGCTAGAAGACAGTTTACTGGCAGACTATAATAGTGTGGGTAAGTTCTTAGAATCAAGTAGAACAAACATAAGCAGCAACTATAGTTTTCCTGGAAACTGCCTAAACATTTATTGGAGAAAATTGGGCAAATCTTCATGAGAACATTGTGAGTCTATGTGTTTGCTTTGCTCCTGTGTCTTCTCTTTCTTCCACTTTGCCTTTTCATCCAACATGACCTAAACTCTCATCTGGACAGGTATGTCTAAGAATAAGTACATCTCTTCATCATCAGATTCTAAAGACTATTATATCTTAAAGTAATGCCTGACCACCACCATATCTCATTCTTTTACATTACAGAGGTTCAAATGTAGGTGTGCATTATTGAGATGCTACTGACCACTTTTTTCCACAAAATTTTAATCCTAGTTCTTTCTGTGGTCCAGCATATTGAGCATACTAGAGTTCTGGATGTATAGCATCTGCCATACTTACAGGGTAATAACTTCACATCAGGCTGTATAGGCCTAGAAGCCATTGCTCTTTCCTAGTGCTCTGCTTGAAAACTAGAGCTTCCAGTCTCAAAGAAGCAAGCTGCTCAGTACTCTGTGCACAGGACTGTTGACCAGAGATTATTATACCATGGAGATAAAGACCTCAGCAACAAAGGAAGTGTTTTACTCAAAATACTCAATACCAAGCAAATAGAATTCACAAAAACAAGGGAAAGATTGGTAAACATAAGTTTAATGTTTGCCTATAACTACATGATTTTCATAACTACAATAAGCTAGAAAGAGACTTGCTAGTTTACAAAGCAAGTGAAGCTATACATAGGCAAATGGCAGCTAATCAAAGCCTCATAGGTAAACTTGAAAATCTATACCTAATCTTAAAATTAGACATATAAGGGAGTAATTTATGAGCAAGTTAAGTGTATGAAAATTATCATACTCAAAACTCAATCATAATAAACAGGAAAATTATAAATACTGATTGATAGATAAAGATTGATATTTAATGAAAAGACACAACAAAAATTATGGATTTTGTCATAATTCACTGTTATCCATAATTAAAACTTGAGTGATGGAGTCTAACACGACATTAACCTATAACTGGAGAGGATCTAGTTAGCAGGTAATAAAATTTTTAAAAACTTTTTTGTGACATTTCAGCAACCATGAAATATTTTACATTTTTGGTTTACACGTATTGGATGCATGAATTATGTGTTATTTGTAACATATCTGTGAATCTACCAATGCCAAATTACCAATGATACTGTTATGAAGAGTATGACATAAGAAACTCAGGGATAATTTCTCAGGAATTTATTTCCATTGGAAGATGTGTACTCAAATTCTTAGAGGTGATATCAAATGAAATGAGTCATTTCTGCATTTAAAAAAATCACGTTTTCTTTTAAGTTTTGTCCAGGAACAAAAGCAAAGAAAAACAAGGATCTAAAAGAGGAACTTACCCCAGTATGGAAAGGAGGAAGTGGGAGGAGCTATAGAGGAAGGGAAATGGATCACAGTGCATCATATAACTGTGTGGAAAGGCTATCTTAAAACCCATCTATAATGTTAACAAATTGTGTAGTTAATAAGTGACGAAGGCAATGACTTGGATAGGAGTCAAAGGCCCTTTGCAGCAGAGAATGAAATCTGGATAACCCAAGTTTTATCTTTAGAACTTGTTGTAGATAAGCTGGGCAGCAAAGAACTAAGCAGCGAACACACAGAGTAGGACAACCCAGAATTACTGCACAATTACACTCATGGGCCTGGACCCATGTAGGGCTCTGCAATTTCTTCAGGTCCTACAATCTAGAAGCAGAGTGAGTCTGTAGAAGCAGAGTTAATGATGCCAGTTACTGTAGTTTTTTTTTTTTCCCCTGTAGGATTTTTTTTTTCTTCTATTGAAAATGGATTCTGTTTTTAACAGTGAGATCAGGGCCTGTCCCTGGGGATTAGTTGTGTTTTGTGAACCTGTTCCCTTTTCTAGATTACCTCACCCAGCCTTGACTCAGGGTAGAAGATAGGTCCTGCCTCAACTTGATGTGCCATGCTTTGTTCAAACCCGTGAAAGTCCTGCCAATTACTACATGGAGATAGAGAAGGAGTAGAAGATGGGAGAGACTGGGGTTTGTACGATGCAAAATAAATGGAAAACTATTATTTACATAAAATTTGATAACATGAAAAAATGGATTCTTTTCTCACACAATATATCATGATCAGTTTCCTCTCTCCTTTTTCCTCCCATTTCTTTCCCCTCTCATCTAATCCACATCCACTCCATTTCTTTCTATCATTATGAAAGAACAGTCTTAATAGAGATAACAATAAAACATAATAAAATAAAGTATAATATGAAACAAAAAACAGAAGATCAAAGTGGTACATGCAAGTGATCAAAAGGAAAAGAGAATGAGTAAAAGCACAAGGAAGTGCAAACATCCATACTTAGGAATGCTATAAGAATACTAAACTGAAAGCTGTAATATTCACCAGAGGTCCTGGTGCATTCCCTGCACAGGCCCTGTACTTGCTGCTTCAATCTCTGAGTTCGTATGAGCATTGCATAGTTTATTTTGTTGGTTTGCTTTCCTGGTATCCTCCATCACCTTTTACTCTTTAATACTTTCTTTTTTTTTCTCCAGGGTTCTCTGAGATCAGAGAGAAGAATTAGAAGCAGATATTATAGTCAGATGAAGCCATTGCTCCTCTCCATTTTTAATGAGTTTTGAGGGTATTGACTTCAAGATGATGTGATGTTAGCCTTTGTATAGCCACATATCATCTTGGCAAGAGATTGTGTTGTTTGATGATTTTCATGTCCTCCTTTGGCCAACTATTCAATTTGATATAACCCAATTTAGGTACTGGTAGCTTCATTTAGTTACAAGAGATGGTCAGTTGGACTCTCCCTCATTATTTTGGGATTAGAATTGCCTTTGCATATTTCAGGAAGTTTCTACTACACTATATTTCTATTCCCCCTAAAATACCACTCAAATCTGTTTTCCTTTTATTCTTTTCCTCATTCCCATTTACCCTTTCACTTACAGCCTCATCTTCCTGTTCCTACCAACCTGCCCCCAGTCTATTCATCAAATTTCTTTTCTCAGAAAGATCCATCTGTCCTTCCAATCTCCTCCTCTATATTTAACCTCTCCAAGTCTATGGACTGTAGCTTGATTATTATTTTCTTAATGGCTAATATCTAGACTAGGATATTTGCTCAACTATGTTCATTGGCACTCTATTCATAATAACCAGATTTGGAAACAACCTAGATGTTCCTCAAGAGAAGAATGGATAAAGAAAATTTGGCATAGTTACACAGTGAAAATTACTCAGCTGTTAAAAAAAAATGACTTAATGAAACTTTCAGGGAAATGTATGGAACTAGAAAAAAAGCATAATGAATGTGGAAACCCAGAAACAACTGTCTTTTTAAAAGATAGTTTTCACAAAATTAGAAAGAAAATTGTAGCTGAAAAAAGCAAGCATGCCTAAAGAAAAATGGTGCAAATTAGCTTAACACTTAAAAGTACAAGTTTTAACTCATTTTAGTCTTGGTTATTACTATACTGAGGTTTACAGGGTCATATCAAAGGTAATAAAATACAGTATAAATGTATTTTCTCCTTCAAAAATGCATAAGACCAGAAAAAGATAACCAAGTGTACAATATTATCTTCTGACCACTCACACATGTGCTTTATCATTACCCTAATAATAAATAGAAATTAATAGAACAAAATAAAGGTGAAGTCTAGCTCTTAGGCAACTCTAAACGGAGGCTTTTCTGTTCTACCCCGTCTTGCAGCCTCTTTTAAAAAAATAATTTAGAGGCTTAATATTAATTACAAACTTGCCTCTTGGTCAGGCTTATTACTAATAGAGAGATTAAGTTTATGGATAGCCTATACATATTTTATTTAACAAAACATACCCAAATATATTCTCAATTTTTAAAAACTTTATTCTTTTATAGCTTTACAAAACATGATGAATAAATATTTAACAGTCAATTTTTGAGGTATAATCATACAATTCTCCTTTTTGAAAATGTGTAGCCTGGTTGTATGACATTTTTTTAGGTTGTAATAAATGTTTGGTGATATTTGAACTCTGTGTTTTCCATGTTCCAAAAGTTGTAAATTTTTATATTTCTTTAAAGAATTTTAACATCCAATGTTAAATAATGTAAAAAAAAAATAAAAGAAAGAAACAATCTGAGAGAAATATCACCATTGCTGTAAATCTATTTGTCCTGTGGATTTACACTCTGTTTTAATAATACTGAGATCTGTGAGAACTGAGGACTTTAGTATTCAGACTCTATCCAGAAGTGAGCAGGTTCTGGAACCTGATCCCCTATCCAGATAATCACTCTCGGGGACCTGGGCCAATCTGTAGAGGCTGGTCTCAGACTCTCCTTAGCAGACAGGACTAGGGTGTGGCTGTGAGGGGCTCCTACAGCCACGCCTAAAAGAGGGGACCTTTCATGGCTGGACCCCACCTACAGGGCAAAGTGCATCATCAGAGAAGGACTGAGGCTTTGAAATTCAGACCCCTGTCCAGAACAGAGTCAGAGTTCCATCAGACCCCTTTCTCGGAGGTTACAGGAGACACACAATTCCTCTTGCCACAAGTGACTAGGAGTGGCCTAATCGCAAACCACTGAAGACATGAGCAGTTGTAAGTATAAAAATACATATAATAATATAAAAAATAACAAGGCAACACCAGAAGAAACTGGTGGTTCTACAACTACAAGACCTGAACAGAGCAATGAAGAGAAAACAGAAGGAAACAACAGTAAAAACACATTTATAAAGATTATTGAAGCCTTAAAAAATATAAAAAATCCATTAAAGAAATAGGAGAAAATACAAGCAAAAAATTGGAAGAGATGAACAATACTTGGAAGAAAACCAAGAAGAGGCAAACCAAAAAATTAAAGAAACATTCCAGGAACTAAAAACTGAAATAGAAGCAATAAAAAAGGCATAAAATGAAGCAAAGATGGAAAAAGAAAATCTGAAAAAAAGAGCTGGAGCTACAAATACAAGCATAACCAACAGATTCCAAGAGATGGAAGAGAGAATCTCTGGAATGGAAGACTCAGTAGCAGAATTAGATATATCAGTCAAAGAAAGTGCCAAAATCAAAAAGCCATAACAAAAAATATTCAGGAAATCTGGGACACCTTGAAAAGACATAACTTGAGAATGATAAGAATAGAAGAAGGAGAAGAATACCAGCTAAAAGGTATAGATAATGTATTCAATAAAATCATAGAAGAAAACTTTCCTAACTTGAAGAAGGAAATGCCTAAAACATATAGGAAACTTACAGAACACCAAATAGATATGACCCCCCAAAAAAGTCAGCACTCCACATAATAATCAAGCCACAAAACATACAGAACAAAGAAAAAATTTTAAGAGCTGTAAAAGAAAAGTGCCAACTTACTTATAAATGCAGATTCATCATTATAACACCTGATTATTCAATGGAAATGAGGAAAGCTAGAAGGGCAGGGTCAGAAGTTATACAGGAACTAAAAGAACAAGGATGCCAATGTAGACTACTATACCCAGCAAAATTATCAATCACCATAGATGGAGTAAACAAGATATTTCATGACAAATTCAGACTGAAACAATACCTATCTACCAAATGGGCCATCTAGAAACATTAGAAGGAAAACCCCAACCTAAGGATCCCAGATAAACCCATGAAGCCACAAACATTCAGTAATCCCACAGAAGAAAAGCCCAGAGAAAGTAATTATATACAAGCTACCACCAAAATAGCAGGAAATATCAATCAGTGGTCACCAATATCCCTTAATATCAATGGACTCAGCTCACCTATAAAAAGACACAAAGTAATAAGATGGATACAACAGAAGCCATCCGACTGCATACAACAAATATACCTCAACCACAAGAAAGACACAGGCTCAGAGTAAAAGGGAGGGAAAAGATTTTCCAATGAAATAATCCTAAGAAACAAGCTGGAATTGCCATCCTAATATCTAACAAAGTACACTTTAAGCTAAAAGCAATTAAAATGGACCAAGATGGTCATTACTTATTCATCACAGGAAAAATTGGTCAAGAGGAGATTTCAATCCTGAATATTTATGCCCCAAATATAAGGGCACCTACCTATATAAAAGAAACACAGCTAAAGCTCAAATCCCACATCAGTTCTCACACACTAATAGTGGGAGACTTCAGTACCCCACTTTCACCCCTGGATAGGTCAACCAGACAGAGACTCAACAGAGAAATAAGGAGTCTAAAAGAGGTTATGATGCAAATGGATTTAATAGATATCTACAGAAGTTTCCACCCAAATGCAGAGGAATATACATATTTATCAGCTCTTCATGGAACTTTCTCTAAAATGGACCACATAATTGGTCATAAAGCAAATATCAACAGATACAAAAAATTGGAAATAATCCCTTTTATCATATCGGATCATCAGGGCCTAAAGTTAGAGTTCAACAACATCAAAAATCACAAAAAAGCCTACCAACTCATGGAAAATAAACATCACTATGCTAAACATACTCTAGGTCAAGGAAGAAATTAAGAAGAAATCAAAGTCTTCTTAGAAGTAAATGAAAATGATTTCACAACATACCCAAACATTTGAGAAACAATGAAAGCAGTCTTAAAAGGAAAATTCATAGCATTACAAGCCTATATAAAAAGCCTAAAGAAATCCCATATTAGAGAATTAACAGTACAACTGAAAGCCTTAGAACAATTAGAAGCAAACTCATCTAGAAGGAGTAGATGGCAGGAAATAATCAAAATTAGAGCTGAAATCAATACAATTGAAACAAAAAGAACAATACAAAGAATCAATGAATCAAGTAGTTGGTTCTTTGAGAAAGTCAACAAGATAGATAAGACCTTATCCAAACTAATCAAAGAGCAGAGAGAGAGCATCCTAATCAACAAAATAAGAAGTGAAATGGGGGACATAACAACAGATCACCAGGAAATCCAGAGATTTGTTTGAACACACTTTGAAAATTTACATTTCACAAAAATGGAAAACCTAGAATAAATGGACAGCTTTTTGGATAGGCACCATTTACCGAAGTTAAATGAAGACCAGATTATCTAAACAGAGCTATAAACCTAAAGGAAATTGAAGCTGTAATTAAAAGCCTGCCAGTCAAAAAGCCCAGGTCCAGATGGTTTCAGTGCCAAATTCAGTGCCAGATATTCAAAGAAGAATTACTACCATTACTCCTCAAACTATTTCACACAGTGGAAACTGAAGGAATATTGTCAAATTCCTTTTACGAAGCCACATTTACCCTAATACCAAAGTCACTCAAAGACACAACAAAGGAGAATTACAGACCAATTTCCCTCATGAATATTGACTCAAAAATTCTCAACAAAATTTTAGCAGAACATATATACCAGTAAGTAACAATTATAATGCACCATGACCAAGTAGGCTTCATCTCAGAAATGCAGGGATGGTTCAACATATGAAAGCTGTAAACAACATCTATCATATAAACAAACTAAAGGAAAAAATAACACATGATCATATCCTTAGATACTGAAAAAGCCTTTGACAAAATCCAAAACTCCTTTATGATAAAAGCTCTGGAGAGATCAGGAATACAGGGAAAATATCTCAATATAATAAAGGCGATTTACAAGAAGCTGACAGCCAATATCAAAGTTAATGGAGAAAAACTCAAAGCAATCCCACAAAAATCAGGAACTAGACAAGGATGTCCTCTTTCCCCTTATCTATTCAAGACAGTTCTCAAAGTTTTAGCTAAAGCAATAAGAGAATAAAAGAGATTAAGGGGATGCAAATTGGAAAAGATGAAGTGAAACTGTCCTTATTTGCAGATGATATCATTGTATACATAATTGACCCACAAAATACTACCAGGGAATTTCCAATGCTGATAAACACCTTCATCAATGTTGCAGGATACAAAATTAACTCAAAGAAATTAGTAGCCTTCCTATACACTAAAGATAAAAGGGCCAAAAATGAAATGAGGGTAACATCGCCATTTATAATAACTGCAAATAGTATTCAATACCTTGGAGTAACTATAACCAAAGAAGTAACAGATCTATTTGACAAAAATTTTAAGTCACTGAAGAAAGAAATTGAAGAGGATATCAGAAACTGAAAAGATCTCCCATGTTCCTTAATAGGTAGGATAAACATAGTAAAAATGGCAATTCTACCAAAAGCAGTCTACAGATTCAACCCACCATCCATCAAAATCCCAACACAATATTTTTTCAACCTTAAAAGAACAATACTCAACTTGATTTGGAATAACAGTAAAGCCAGGATTGCCAAAACAAGAGTCATCACCATCCTTGACTTCAAGTTATACTATAGAGTTAAGGTTAAAAAAAAAAAAAAAAAAAAAAAAAAAAAAAAAAAAAAAAAAAAAAAAAAAAAAAAAAAAAAAAAAAAAAAAAAAAAAAAAAAAAAAAAAAAAAAAAAAAAAAAAAAAAAAAAAAAAAAAAAAAAA
>PVIH01011172.1:0-41533 GCA_004025045.1 Sigmodon hispidus | reverse complement strand
AACCCTATGAACCTGTGATCTTCAACAAAGAGGCCCAAAATTTTCAATGGAAAAAAGATAGTATCTTTAACAAATGGTGTTGGCATAGCTGGTTGGTAGTGTATAGAAAAATGCAAATAGATTAAAGACTGTCACCCTGCACAAAACTCAAATCCAAGTGGATCAAAGACCTCAATATAAATCTAGCCACACTGGACTTGATAGAAAAGAAAGTGGGAAATTTCCTCCAAAGCTTTGGTACAGGTGACCACTTTCTAAATATAACACCAGTGGCACAGACACTAAGAACACAATCAGTAAGTGGGATCTCCTGAAACTGAGAAGCTTCTGTAAAGCCATGGACACTGTCAATAGGACAAAATGACAGCCTACACAATGAGAAAAGATTTTCACCAATCATACAAGTAAGTGATAGAGTACTGATCTTTAAAATATACAAAGAACTCAAGAAACTGGAGCTCAAAACCTTGTTAACCCAATCAAAAAATGGGGTTCAGAACTAAAAAGGGAATTCTCAGCAAAAGAATTACAAATGGCTGAAAGACACTTGTAAAAGTGCTCAACTTCTTTAGTCATCAGAGAAATGCATATCAAAACATCTTTGAGATGCCACCTGACACCTGTCAGATTGGCTAAGATAAAAGACACAGATGACAGCCTATGCTGGAGAGGTTGTGGAGAAATGGGAACACTCCTCCATTGCTGGTGGGAGTGTAAGCTTGTTCAGCCACTCTGAAATGCAGTGTAGCAGTTTCTGAGAATACTAGGAATCAATCTCTCTAAGGATCTAGCAATACCACTTCTTGGCATATACACTAAAGATGCATATTTGCACTCCTAGGGCAATTTTAGCATAACTATGTTCATTGCAGCATTATGTGTAATAGCAAGAAGCTGCAAACAACCTAGATGCCCCTCAAATGAGGAGTGGATTAAGAAACTGTGGTACATCTATATAATGGAGTACTACTCAGCAGTAAGAAAAAATGATATGCTAAAATTTGCATGTAAATGGATGAATTTGGAGAATATCCTCCTATGTGAGGTATCTCTAACCCAGAAAGATAAGTAGGGGGATGTAATCACTCATTAGTGGATTCTAAACAAAAAAGGAAAAAGCAACGCATGTCCAAGCTTCAAACCACAACCCCTGAGCAGTTGGGATCTGAAACACCTTGGACTGGTGCTTGGATCCCAGTCCTTCTAGAGGAACACCTGACTCAGTCTTGATGTTGGGGGAGAAAAGTGAATGTGCCAGAAGTGGATGCTGAACTGAGCAATATTGGGTCCTTGGGACCTCATGAACTCTCTTGGGAGGAGTTGGGAAGATGTGAAGAAGAGAGAGTGCATGGAGGGTGTGGGAGTGGGAAGTCGCCTTTAATAAGGATATACATGTAGTGAAAATGTGACTTTATTCATAATAATAAAAAAACTTCAAAAAAAATAATACTGAGGTCCTTTACAAGGGCAATAAGGAAGTGATTTTAACCATGGAGCCAGATCTAACAGTGTAACTTAATTCAAGGTGTTGCATGTGAGAATAGGAACACTACGTAGACATCATTAGAAAAATTTCATATTAGAATTGATTGCTTTATTTGAATTAAATGATTTCTAAGTCTACAGATCATAAAATTATTCACCTAGTGATAATTAGTAGGGCACTAACATTTTTTACTTGCTGTGATAATCATCATGGTTATCCTGGAAAAGGAAATTAAGTAAATTCTTTGCATTTTGAAATGTATATTGTTCTACAAAAGACAAATGATTGTTTAATGAAAATGTAAAGTACACTGAAGTTATAGACATTAAGTAATGTCTTAAATAATGACATTTCTCATTTTATTTCAAATAATTTTGAGCATCAAAGTGTAATGTGATGGAAATGAGGTTATCAGGCCCACTTCTGTCCCTTTAGTATCATGAAGAAATACATATTAGTTTCCATCAAATCTATATAAGATGCTTGATTTTTCATTTATAATGCAAGAACATTTCATCACACATTTTTGTGAAACTGAAAATATTAAAATTTGTAAAATACTAACCTCAGATTATGTTATTGAACTATCCATTTTTATTATATTTGCTTTCTTACTAAAGAAAATATATTCTGCTGTGTATTTGTGCATGTGTATATTTGCATGTGCATGCGTGCATGTGTGTGTGTAAATGCATGCTCATGTCATTTATCTATGCCCCTGTACAAGTGAAGACAACACAAGCAAGTACAGAAATTAGAGACAAACTGTCCTATGTCATTCTTTACTCTCTTTCCATCTCACTATTTTCAGACATACTCCCTTTAGTTGGAGAACACAAATCAATAGATCTGCCTGTTTGTCTTACTACTGCTAAAACTAGAAGTGAGTACCTTCATACTCAGGTTTTTCTTTGACTGCTGGAAATTAAATTTATAGCAGCATAGTATTAGAAAGAACAAGTTACTATCCTATTTTCTACCCCAATAAAGTCATATCCTTAGTGATGTTTCATTATTTTGCAGTCTCATTGGTTGAGACTAATGTCTTTGTTTTAGAAAATATGATATCAATTAATTCATCAACAATTACATAAATTCTAGTTGACATGTATTTGTTTGAAAGTATAAAATGTACATGAAGGGCTTCTTCAGTGTTCAGAGCATAGTATGATGCATTAATGTGATGAATGTACATGTGAGAGTAGGGTGTGTGAATGTACATGCATGTTTGTGACACATGCATCCTCAAGCAGATGTGAAGATCACTGGAGATGTCAGTATCCTTCTTTACTGTTCCATTCCTTAATCCTTTGAGGCAAAGTCTCTCACTAATCATGGGACTAGAGTCCCTGATGAACATGTCATACTTCCTAACAGTTACAGAGGTACATTTGGCCATGCTTAACTTTTGCCTGGGGGCTGTGTATATAAATTCAGATCTTCTTGCTTGTGCATCAAGGACTGTTCCCCACTGAGCCATTGCCTAGCCCTGGGGTATGCTTTTCTTCTGTAGGTGCCACTATCCTGTGTTATTATGGATTTCTCTTTCAGTTGAAGAATGTCTTTTCATATGTGACATTTCACACTAAACATAACATCAAACTTCTTACAATCTTTTCTTCTATAGATGTATGGACACTGTTCTCAGTAGTAATCACAATGAAGATTATAGTTTTCTGCTTCATCTACAGTCATTTTCCAGTTTTGTAGAAGTTGGAATTAAGGTTATTTATCTCATATTTTCCAAAGATGTCCCTGCTGTTGTCATGGTTTTGTTCCTAGAAGCAAAAGAAATAAAAGGACTGTGAAGTATTCACTGATTAAATGTGTTTTTAATTATGAAGCTATTGGTGAAAATGCATCCCTTGGCATGTGTGAGAAGCATCATTAGCTTTGCAAGGCAGATTTTATAACATTTGACTACTACCCCAGGAATATGAGAGTTAAATTGTAATCAGTATTCTTTATGACATTATAAAACCCAAAGGATCTGACTGTTAAAATAGTGGTCCCAGGATTAACAACAATAAAAATAATATTTGAAATAAAATATAAAACACAAAACCCTCTCATTCTTTTGAATATTTTAGAGTTCTAAAATAATTTTATTTGCAGCACATATATTTTTTCTGTAGTTGCTTGCATTGTTAATTGGAGGAGTGTATGTGTATAAATATTTACAAACAAAGCCAAATTTCCATTGACCAGAAATTTCTAACATGGGTAATGTATTAAGGAATAATTATGTTGACAGAACACATGACATTATTTCTTTTTTGTTCTACAAGATGCTTAAAATTTATTTTAAAAAAATCCTTTTTCCATGTATCCCCCTGCTTACCCATCCTTACCTATTCCCAATCCCTCCTAGTCTGCTTTTAGCCTGCACCCCCACCCCATCTCCCAACTACCTCCCCCAAAAGGGCAGGAAGTGCCAAGGTGGGTCAGCTCAGCATGGCACATCCATTCCAGGCAGGTCCCATTTCCTCATCCCAATACCAATACTGAGTTAGTCACTCCTTAGCAGGGAATGGGCTCCAAGGTGCCAGCCAATTTATAGGAACATAGTTTGATTCCACCCCTCCAGGTTCTACATACTGTCCATGCTAGTCAACTGTTGCCTACCCTTGGAGGGCCTAGCTATTTGTCCTATGGTTCCCTAGGGACTGTTCTGGACTTAGTGTGCTCTCCAGAGCTACAGGCAGCCATCCATGTCTTTGCGACTCCTCCTCATACTCCCTATCTCCTTGTTCATACAGATTCTTCTGCTCACTCTCCAGCTGTCAGGGAGCTCATTCCAGTGCTTAGCCATGAATCTCTGCCTCCACTTCCATTCACTGTTGGGTGTAGGTTCTGTGATGACACTTAGGGTAATTATTCATTTGATTATAGCGTAAGTCTTGTTTAGTCACCCCCTCCATTGCTGATTGGGGACCTATCCAGGGACATCCTGTGGGTTCTTGGGGTTTTCCTGGTATCTTTCCAGATCTACATTGGCTTCCTCTATCAAGAAATCCATCTGTTTTTTTCTCCCTCTGTTGCTCCTCTCACTTAACCATCTCCTTCTCTCATGATTTGTTCCCACCTCTTCTTGGTTGCAACTCATTATGAATCCAATTTGCTGTGATCTTTTCTATTTTTTTTTTCCTAAGGGAATCTCTGGATGTCTCTCTTAAATTTTTTTTGATCCCAAGCTGTTCAGGGGTTGTGGTTTGCAGCATGGGTATTCTTTACTTATTATCTAAAATCCAATTATGACTCAGTACATCTCACACCTCTCTTTCCCATATTAAGTTGAGTATTGTTCTTTTGAAGTCAGTAAAGAGTTGTTTTTGTTATTTTGATGGAGATTGCATTGAATCCGTAAATTGCTTTTGGTAAAATTGCCATTTATACTATGTTGATCCTGCCTACCAGGAGCATGGGAAATCTTTCCATTTTTTGATCTGTTGTAAAATATTTTTTCGCCCGTTTGACCCCCAAAGAAAAAAAGACATATAAAAAATACAAGTGAGCTAAGCCACGTGGCAAATAAATTAATAAATTAATAAAAATAAGTTAATTTAAAATAAAAGAGCTAGATAATAATGTGCTTAAGACATGGGCCAAACAATATAAAGTTAACATAAATGTCTAATTCATTTCTTGGAGAGAAAAAAGCCGCCACAGACCAGGTTCCAAACATTCGGCCCAAACGGGCCAAAAAACATTTCACAACAGACATTTATTATCTTCATAAAGTTATTTTTAAAGTAGTTTTTGTTTTGTTTTGTTTGCTTCTACATTGAAATGTTTGGGTCTTTCTGTTGTAGAACTGCTAAATTCTTGTGGTAACATATTGTTCTTTATGTTTTAGAATGTATTATTTCATTGGCATCTACACATTATTTTTCTAATAGATGCAAGCTTTGTCTGTATCTAAGAGAGCTAATCTTGGGCCAATCTGCTCTGTTGTGTCTGCGTCAAAGTAGGTCTCTTAGTCTAATCTGAGTTTTTGGTTCACTTGGAGCTGGTGGATTCTTTGTTTCAGGTAGCTAGTTTCTCTTGGTCCAAATGGAGCTGGCCTACTCTGTGTCTTGGGGAGCCTCTAAGGTTGCAGGGATATTGGTCTGTTTTTGCAAGGGGGTGGGACTTGTAGACTGCAGGGTCTGATCATCAGGAATGTTAATGGAGACACCTGGTAGCAAAAGTCATTCTTGCTGGCCTGCTCCTGGAGCAGTGTAAGTGAGAGTGGGGATCCATGGGCTGTGCCCTTGCCCTAGGGTCCAGAGACTGAGCAACACTTTTCTTTAGATACAAATTATTTTTTTTAAACTTTATTTTATTTATTTATTTGCCTTAGTGTTTGCCTGGAACTGGAACTACAGACAGCCGTTATGTGATGCTGCCATGTGGGTGCTGGGAATCGAACCCGGGTCCTCTGGAAGAGCAGACAGTGCTCTCAACAGCTGAGCCATCTCTCCAGCCCCTTAGAAGAACAACATACATACTAATCTTCCATAGCTATAAGGATCTTATCTTTCATATATAAAATAAGACTTTGGCTGCTTTCTATACAAACTGTTTGGAGTTTGCATCTTTGTGTGGCCACATGATAATATTCAGAGAAAGTCAATGTTGGTTTCTGTCTTTTTGATTTTGTTTTGAGACAGGGTCTAATGTAGTCCAAGCTGACCTCAAACTCACACAATAGTCAGTGAAAATAATCTAGAATTTCTGATTCTCTTGCGTCCCCTGCAGGGACATCTGGAGACGATAGGCTTGAACCATAATACTGTGAGTGTGTAGTTATTTATGTGTGCTAGGAAAGTACAATATCAACTGGGTTACAGCAGTTGTTCTCTACATTATATTGGGTAAGAGTAATCATATTCTGATCTACATAGTCCTACAGCTAATGTCCAGCAGCAAAGCTGAAGGCAGTGTACCTGGACTTCCATTGGCACCATAGACATTTTATTTTAAATATAGTTTATACTTAAACTCCTGTTTCAGTCTGACTAAACACCCCTGTAGTAATATTCACAGAAAATTCTCATTATAAACTTACTAGTCAACATATTTGTATCCCAGAAGATATGATGGCTTCTTCTCATTGTATTAGAGCCTTAAATGGAATTTTCAACACTTATTGGCATGTACTTTAGCTAGTTATATGGACAGAAAGGAAAAGGGGCCATGGACACATCAGTCAATATGAATAATTTTGCAGCTAGAAAAACTGGAAAGATGGTAATGAGAGATCAAGGCTGTTATTGTTTTTGAAGAAAAATAATAAAACATTCTCAGTAGTTATATGTCACTTTTATATTTATGATTTATAGGGGTTACAAAGATACTGTGTATTTGGCAAGAAACTGGACATTATTTACCAAATGAATGCTGCTTGCTGACAGTGACTATGTCACAAAAAAAACCAATTAAAGTCTCAAGCAAGGAATCTTAAACTAGACAGAAAGTTGAGGGAGCAAGCAGCATTGGAAAAACTGTTCAGGATAAAATCTCAGGATTTTAAGGTAGTGCTAAATTATGATATTGTTATTAGATGCATTAACTATGTTTAGGTCATTTTATTAATATCAATTTATAATTTCTCTGAAGTGGAGGATGATTGATGTCATGGAATTATTAATGATATATGTTCATTCATTAATAATTTCATTCATGTATACAAGATATTTGGGAAATTTATAGTTTCCACTGCCCCTGCCCAAACCCCTCCCAGATCCTACCACCTCTCTAAATTATTGTACTCCTTTTCTTGAACTACTAGCTTCCAGTTAGGACTTCTTCCTTGTACATTAGTTTAGTACAATGCATTCCAGCATAGACAACATTGCAGAAGCTGTAGTTTCACCTCAAAGAGAATAGACTCCCGCTTTCTCCGTATGTAACAAGGTTTTGTTAGTTCTGATGCAAGGGGTCGGGTATCATGAGCCCCTTCCCCAAACATTCTGGAATTTCAACAACAACCACATTAGCTATAAATTCATGTGTGCATACAGATATTTTAGTCAAATGCATAAAGTGACATATAAGTACCTATTACCTTTTGTTAGTATAGAAAATAAAATACAGAATTATTTACAGACACAAAAGACTACAATCAGACAACAGAGATAATTTTAAATGAAGTGCTATCTTTCCTAGAATATCTCGGTTGACAGTGCTGTTACCAGCCACTGAGTTTATACTAAGGATACTCGTTTTAGAGTAATTGCATGTAAGAATAAAACATAAACATTATCATCAACATGCTTAAAATATAGTTGGTTTTTCAGCCTTTGCAGCACTACAGATTAAATGCTAAGTCTCACACAACCAAAAAAATGTTTTGCCACTTCAATATGAGATGTCTTTCTGTATACTGCAAATACCATTCTTTAAAAAAGGGACAGCTTTGGCCTATGACAGGCATTTTAAAAGTAGGTGGGGAAACCTAAGAGCATAGATAGCAGAAGAAGGGAAAAGTCAAGAGAGATGCCATCCAGCTGCCCAAGAATCAACATGCAAAAGTAACATAGGTAAGCCACAGGCCATGTAGCAAGACAGACTAATGGAAATTGATTGAATGTGAGATAAAATGTGAGAGCTAGCTAGCAATATCCCTGAGCCATAAGCCAAAAAGCATGAAATTAATATAAGCCTTTGTGTGATTATTTGGGCCTAAAAGAGGTTCAAACCTCTGGACATTGTGGTGGACAGGCCAGAAATATCTTACTACAGATGGCACTTTAAAATGGGGCTGCAGACCCACTTGAAACCTCAGAAAGCTTAAAAAGGGTTCTAGAACACAGAAACAGAGAGTCAAAAACAGCTTTTGAGTTGATTTCTGTCTTTGATGGGGACATAGTACAGAGACTGTGGTGTTCATGCTTGAATTACAAAATGGCAGGTCCAAGGTGGGCAGTTTACACTGCAACAAGGCCGGTTTTTGAAGTCTCACAGAAGATTTGGTATAAGCAAAGAGCTGCATATGATGGATTTAAGGTTTCTGTTTATATTGAACAAAGAGGGAACAGAGACAAACATGGTTTCTTGGTAGAGGCATTTTTGGGGACTAATCTGCTTACGGCTCATTTAAGAGCAGCTTCGTGATTCAGCATAGCAGCAAAAACTGTGTGGCTCTATAAGAGACCCTTCTACCAACTGCTTAAGTGGAGTGAGCAGCAGGCAGCAGTATTCTACTTGGTGGCAGTGTGAAACATAATTTCTCCAGAGTAGGAGTAATAAAAAGTTCCACAATATTTAATACTCTTCTGAAAATTGGGAAGATAACAATGACTCTGCTACCTCTGCCATGTTGCAAAGCTGAGCAGGACAAGTCAATAGCCCAAACAGTGCTTTCAAGTCTAGCATTTTAAAAGCTCTTCTGATTGGAAAATAATTAAGGATATGCAATAAAACATATTCAGAAGGAAAAAAACCTCTAAATGAGTTACAATGTTTTAAAAAAGAATATACAGGCTGAGAAATAAAAGCAAAAGAGAAGAGAAAGTCCTTAAAAAAGAGAAAAAGTATAATAAGAATATAAAAGGCCACATAAAAATGGAAAATACACAGAGTCTGAATTATGGTTATTATTATGTTTTCTCCTAATTTTTTTAACTGTTAATGGGATAACTGCAGAAAGACATTTAATTTCAAAGACTACAAAGTTAAACCAACATATATATTTTAAAGGTATCTTTACTTTAATATTTGTGTCTAGGGATAAGTTGATTTGGAAAAGAGGTTCTGCTTTCGTTTCCACAGAAGAAGAAAACCTGTGGATTGCTTCCAGGCAATTATGGTTTGATCAAGCAAGATTCCCTTTTAAACAAATCCTCTGATGAACCTTAGTATCCTTGTAAGAAAGCCAATGCCTCTCAATCAGCAAGAAGTACTAATGGAAAGCTATGCCCAAATTACCAAAATATTGTTTATAAATGTTTGTGAAAGACAGGCCCTAAGCCCTGCCCTGCAGGCCCCAACTCTGGGGCAAACTGCATCAACAGACAAGGACTGAAGACTTCAAATGCCTTCCCTATCCAGAGTAGAGTTAAAGGTGAGTAGATCCCAGCTCCTGGGCCCCAGTCCAGACAATTCCACTCCAGGATGGGGCTCACACCCAAGAGTCTGATCTCAACATCTTCCCTGCAGACCGGACTTAGATCAGATTAAATACCTAAACAGACCTATAAACCTAAAGAAAATTGAAGCCATCTTTAAAAGCTTCACAAGTAAAAAAAGCCCAGGTCCAGAAGGTTTCAGAGCAGAGTTCTACCAGGCATTTAAAGATGAGCTATTAACAAAAGTCCTCGAAGGGTTTCACACAGTAGAAATTGAAGGAACATTGCCAAACCCTTTTTGTGAGGCCACAATTACCCTAATATCCAATCCACTCAAAGTCGCAACAAGAAGGGGAAGTACAGACCAAATATCCTCATGAATATTGATGTTAAAATTCTCAAAAAAATTCTGACAAACATTATATAACAGCATATGAAAAAGGTCATTCACCATGATCAAATAGGTTTTATCCCAGAAATGCAGGGATGGTTCAACATACAAAAAACAGTAAATGTCAGGTATCATATAAACAAACTGAAGGGAAAAAAACACATGATCATATTATTATATGATGAAAAAGCCTTTTACAAAATCGAACACACATTTATGATAAAAGTCCTGGAGAGATCAGGAACACAGGGAAATTATCTAAATATAATAAAGGCAATTTACAGGAAACCAACAGCCAACATCAAACCTAATGGATAAAAACTCAAAGCAATCCCACAAAAATCAGGAGCTAGACAAGGATGTCCCCTCTCCCCTTATCTATTCAACATAGTTCTTGAAGTTTTGGTTAAAGCAATAAGAGAACAAAAGGAGATTTAGAGGATAAAAATTGGAAAAGAAGAAATAAAACTATCTCTATCTGCAGATGATATAATTATATACAAAAGTGATCCACAAAAATCCTACCAGGGAACTTGTATAGCTGATAAACACCTTCAGCGATATAGCAGGATACAAGATTAACTCAAAGAAATCAGCAGCCCTCCTATACACTAAAGATAAAAGGGCTGAAGAAGAAATAAGGGAAACATCAGCCTTTATAATAGCTGCAAATAGCATTAAATACCTTGGAGTAACTATAACCAAAAAGTAACAGAAGTATTTGATAAAAACGTTAAATCACTGAACAAGGAAATTAAAGAGGTTATCAGAAAATGGAAAGACCTTCCATGTTCCTGGATAGATAGGATCAACATACCAAAAGCAATCTATAGATTCAATGCACTTCCCATCAGAATTCCAACACAATTTCTTACATAACTGGAAAGAACAATACTCAATTACATTTGGTATAACAGGAAAGCCAGGATAGCCTAAACAGCTTTGCTCGACAAGAAAACATCAGGAGGCATCACAATGCCTGACTTCAATTATATTATAGAGCTACAGCAATAAAAACAGCCTGGTACTAGCATAAAAACAGACTTGTGGATCAATGGAATTGAATTGAAGATCCCGACATAAACCTGAAAACCTGCAGAGAAGAAAAATGACCAGATGTGTTGGGAGGGGGAAGAGACCTTGAATAAGGATATACAGGGATGGAAAAAAAAACTCAGAGGGAAAGATGAACACAAAGAAAATATATGTGTAGCAATCTTATTTGTATTTCCACCCTTGATAAGCCATGCTTATGATTCTTATCCTCTATATAGTTATTGTTAACTTTTCCACATTTTAAATTCTTTTTACTGTTTTTTCTTGATAAATATAAAATAAAGAAGGAAAAAAAAAGAGGCCAAAAATACTCAGTGGAAAAAAGGTAGTATCTTTAACAAATGGTGTTGGCATAGCTGGATGGTAGTGTGTAGAGAAATGCAAACAGATCCAAATCTATTACCCTGCAGAAAACACAAATTCAAGTGCATCAAAGCCACACTGAACCTGATAGAAAAGAAAGTGGGAAACATGCTCCAATGAATTTCCATAGGTGACCACTTCCTAAATATAACACTAGTAGCACAGACACTAAGAACAAAAATCAATAACTGGGACCTCCTGGATCTGAGAAGCTTCTGCTAAGCCAAGGATAGAGTCAATAAGACAAAAGGACAGCCTACAGAATGGGAAAAGATTTTCACCAACCTTACAAGTGACAGAGAACTGATCTCTAAAATATATAGAGAACTCAAGAAACTATAGCCCAAAATCTTGAATAACGCAGCCAAAAAATGGGGTTCAGAACTAAAAAAGGGAATTCTCAACAGAATTACAAATATCTGAAAGGCACTTGAAAAAGTACTTGACATCTTTAGCCATGAGAGAAATGCAAATCAAAACAACTTTGAGATACCAACTGATACCTGTCAGATTGGCTAAGATAAAAGATACAGATGACAGCCTAGGCTGGAGAGGTTGCAGAGCAAGGGGAACACTCCTCCATTTTTGATGGGAGTGTCAGCTTGTTCAGACACTCTGGAATGCAGTATGATGATTTCTCAGAAAAGTGAGAATCAATGTTCTCAACAATCCAGCAATATCACTACTGGACATATACCCTAAAAATGCACATTTGCAATCCAAAGGCTCAAGTATGTTCATAGCAGCATTATTTGTAATAGCAAGAACCTGGAAACAACCTAGATACCCCTCACCTGAAGAATGGATTAACAAACTGTGGTACATATAAACAATAGAGTACTACTCAGCAGTAAGAAAAAATGATATCCTAAAATTGGCAGGCAAATGGGTGGATTTGGAGAATATCCTCTTGAGCGAGGTATCATATATGCAGAAAGGTAAGCAGGGGATGTACTCACTCATTAGTGCAGTCTAAACAAAAAGGCAAAAAGCAAAGCATGCCCAAGCTGCAAACCACAACCACTGAACAGCTTGGGATCTGAAACATCCTGGTCTGACACTTGGAGCCCATACCCTCCAGTGGAACACCTGACTCAACTCAGTCTTGATGTAGAGGTGCCTGAAGTGGATGCTGAACTAAGCCACGTTGGGAACTGGGACCTCCTGCCATTGCTGGGGAGGAGAGAAACTGATGGAGAGAAGACTGAGGTGGGAGGAGGAAGGGAGCATAAACAAGGGGAAACATAGAAAAAATGATCTTTTTCACAATAAAATAAATAAATATATAAATAAATGAAAATATAAATGGTTTTCATTATAAATGGTTTATGGTCATAGTAAATCTTTTCTAAGAAAAAAACGGGGACATGATATATAAATGATCAAAAAATACTAAATTTACTTTAATCCTCAAATAAGCTGTTAATCTCAAAATATTTTGCATTGGTATGGATTTTGTATTATGGGTACAAATTTACAGTCAATTCTGATATACTCTGTGAATATTTATTCTCTCATTTAAGATATATTTATGCAATTCCTTTAAAAATGTAATTGGTAACTAAGAAATGCAGATTAATAGTCATTTATGATAACCAAACTTATTGTCAGCATTTTTTAGATATACAGAGATATATTTTAATTAAATAGGTAATCTTCAAATACTTCAAAGGCCTACAGTATACGTCATTTAAAATATTTTAAGAACTTAGACTTTTCTGTACAATGAGACAAGTCTGTTTCTGGCAGCACCAATCTACATTAAGAGAATGATGGGCAGTGAAGTAACTCCATACAAAATTTAATTTTTTGTGACAATGGTTAGCCACTAGACAAGAAACTGGTCTTGTATTGACTGTATTATATAGGTTGTAATACATGAAAGATCCATAGAAATGTGACCTTTGAACTTTGGCATAAAAAGCTGATATGGTCCTTCAGGTTCCTGCTTTACAGAGAAAACTGCCAGACATTGTTCAGGACACAAAGAAAGATGATTGATGAACTATGCCAGAAGGAGTCCTTTAAATTTACTGCTTCACTGAAAGGTGTGTCAGAAACTTTAGGCTTGTAGGCTGAAGATGGATTCTTCAACATTAAAAAGAAACTTTGAGTGACTGTCCTCACAGCCAAAGGTCATCTCTGTAATTTCTAGATTTTGGAAGTTGTTTGCATGTCATGTTTAATTGAGTAATATTATATCCTTTTGTGGTCTTTGATGTAGTTGAAGATTAGATGATTTTAAGTATAGCTTTTCTTAGTTATTTTAAAATGTATATTAGATATGAAACTTTAGACTCAAAAGGATAAAGTAGATAATAGAATATTTTCTTTAGTTTAGCTAAATACAAATAGACTAGATATTGTTACTGTAATTCTTGCTTGATAGCTGTTTTGAACAAGTAATTTTGCTATATTAAAATTGAAATCTTCCTTTTTGATTAGACAGAAAAGAAGAAGTAATGTGGGATGTCTTTCTATATACTGTGAATATCATCCTTTAGTAAAGTGACTGCTTTGACCTATGGCAAGCATCTTACAAGTAATTGGGAAAATCAAAGCATAGATAGGGGAAGGAAGGCAATGTCAAGAGAGACATCATCCAGCTGCCCAAGAATCAACATGTAAAAATAACACAGATAAGCCACAGGCCATGTGGCAAGACAGACTAATGGAAATGGGTTGAATTAAGATGCAAGAGCTAGCTAGCAATATGCCTGAGCCATAGGCCAAACAGCATGATATTAATACAACTATCTTACTTATTTTTTGTGTGTGGGGGGGAATGGCTGCAGGTGAGTCTGGAATGTTGAACTAAGCCAGCTAGAATCTTTATTTTACACCACTTATTTTTAATTTTGAGATAGTCTTAGGTTGGCCATGAATTTGAAATCTTTCTACCTCAGTTCCCTGATATTTTTGTTGTTGTTGTTACTCTACAATTATAAGGTATGACTAAAGAAACAATGTTTAGTGTGCACTACTAAGTAACATAATAATAAGGTATCAGGGGCCCAGGGCTTTGACAAAATCTGTTAAAAAAAAATCTTTCTACTTAATTTCCTTTGTCATTTTATTAAGAATACTATGTTTATTTATTCATATGTATATATACTTTCTCTCTGTGTCTCTCTGCCTCTGTTTCTCTCTCTCTCTCTCTCTCTCTCTCTCTCTCTCTCTCTCTCTGTGTGTGTGTGTGTGTGTGTGTGTGTGTGTAGACACATGTATGCCCAAGCACATGTATGAAGGTCAGAGGGCAAATTTCAAGACTTGGTTCTATTTCTGTCTTCTCCTATGTGAATCTCAGTAATCAAACTCATCAATCATCCATACCTATTAAAATATTTTTCTGGCCCTGCTCTTGTATTACATATATGGAATATAGTTTAGTGTTTCATATACTGGCAAACAAAGTGAGGTCTACATTCACATTACTCTGTATTTAATCTTGTAGAAACTGACTATTTTACATCTTATCCAAATAACATCTGACATAGTTCTATAGATTCTGAGGCAGAATGAAGACTTTTTCTATTGTTGTATACTTGTTTGCATTTCAGATATGTTTTACTCTCATTCTCTCAAATGTCACAAACTTTCTATAGAGGTTTTATTTTCTTATTAAATCAGGTTTCTATTTATTTTTATTTATAGTCATCATTAAGTATACCACCTCACTTCAACAACCTTAAAAATAACTGAGGGAGTTCAGACTGGGTTGCTGGCTATTTGTTATCTGACTGTATCACTGTCAGTGAAATTGACCATGAAAGTACACATTAAATGCTTGATCATAAAATAAAGCATTGTTGGCAAGTGAAACAATGACAATAAAAGAGCATTGAGCTTATTTTGATTAAAGTATCCCTTCTATGGATGGTGTTGACATACAACTAAAACATTCTGCAAAGACTCTAAGCAGAAATTTAAAGCATCCAATATTAAGTCCAACCATCTATTAACCAATATCTATGATCTTAAGTTGAAGTGATTAATATTATCAACATGGTGATCATTAAACTATTTTGTAACCAGAAGTTCTGACCAGAAGAATTAAAATATTGCCAATCAGGATTTTGTGATGTGCTAACTGCCATAGCCAAATCAAAATCACATTATTTCTTTCCTTTTTATTAGAACTGAATACAAATAAAAGAAGTCAAAGGAACAGGCCAGGAAGTCAGAAAAAGTTAAACATAGTGAAGAGGGAAACATCTTTCTCTTCTGTTCATCGGAAACTGAACTCACCTGATGATCACTGTAGAGCCACATACATAACTTTTCCACATATTTTTTTGTCTTGCTGATAACTAGTAGGGGTACTTTCTCTGAAGAATTGCCTCAGGAAGCAGCCATGGATAGTAGGCTCACATCACTCAATGGCCTGATACTTTGTCAAAGTTTGCCTAGCAAACAATTTAATCTCTATTTTCCCAACTCACTCTCTGATACATACTGACTTTTTTCTTGTTTATCTTTTTTTTTCTATACTATTTTCCTCATATCTGTTCACCTAAGAGGACTGTTGCAAATTTTCAGAATAGAGATTTAGTTCTAAACTCTAATTCAAGGAACAATAATATAAGTCATTTCTCTAGCTCTAAAAAAAGTTATTTTATCAATATGGTATTTTACAACTCTTAAATAATGCCTAAGAGTCTGAGAAAAAAATTAATACATAAAAAAATATTTCAGTGCCAGAGAGCATACATACATACAAATAACAATGTAGTCCAGCATACAGGGTAACAACTCATTCTTTGGAATCTAGTCTAGGGGAATGGTCAGTGAGCACTTGTGGTTTTTCCGGATGAAAAGAAAAGAAAGCCAAAATTCTGTTGTTGTTGTTGTGGCTGTGTGTGTGTGTGTGTGTGTGTGTGTGTGTGTGTGTGTGAGAGAGAGAGAGAGAGAGAGAGAGGGGGGGGGATAGATACTGGGAACTAAACTAGACATTAAGAGAAGGAATCAGTATATTTGAAAGAATTCAATGTTATCTGATATCTAAAACAATAGTTAATAAGGTGAAGTGCCTGATGAGCATATAAGCATTTATTAAACAAATACAGCCAAGGTCCTTAGTGATATAATTATAAGCATGAACTTTTAAGGAATAAATTTCTCATATTAAATCTACAAAATTAACTTTGTTAATCCTTGGACAATGTGTTTTTTAACTAAGAAAGGAATTTTAAGTTGTCTTTTCCAATGAGACTTCAAGAGAGCCAGTCAAATCTTCAATAGTTTGAAAGGTTTCTTTACCTGTAAAATTTTTCCCTATGGAATTTACTTGTTTTCAGCTTATAAAAGGCAGAAAAGAAATGTAAGAGGATGTTCTCTAGAGATAAAGGTGTTTCCAAGAAGCTGTATGAGTTGGTATGTAGGAGAATAAGAATAAAGATATTATGAAAACCCAGGCACAGTTCTCTACTATTCAGGACAAAAATGTAGAGAATTCAGTTTCAAATTATGTGCATAAAATGTCTCACCATTGTTAGTTTCTCATGACCTTGAGTTCTAAATGTGTTCATGTGATCAATACCTACAGGCTTTCTCTACCAAATTTTGTGACCTGTTACCAAAGTAGTATTTTCAAAGCTCAACTCTGTGTGTGTGTGTGTGTGTGTGTGTGTGTGTGTGTGTGTGTGTGTAAGTTTACTGAGTGTGCAATAAGACATGTGTGATTAAAACCTTTCAAAAATACATAGTAGAGTCTAATCTTAAGCATCTCAATGGGAATCTAGGTAAATTTATGTTCTAAATTCTTATTACATTGATAGTTTCCTGTCCTACTATCATTTTTATATTAGAGAAATTACCCACTGTGCTTTTAGAAATATTGTTTTAGAAAAGAGAAAAGCAGAAACTCTATTAATTACACATTTCAACCATTTTAGAAGACTAGCAAACTGATGTATTTTATCATATGTTTTAATGTTTTTACTTTGAGACTACTATAAGAGTTAAACTAAGCTTGCCAGACCTTTGTGCTTGGTTTTGGATAGAACTGAAGCCCCTAACTAGAATAACTATAGAAACTGAGAAGATTTTTAAAGATATTAGTGCTAGATTCCCCTTGGCAGAGTCACTAGCCTGAAGTCCACAACAGCTCATGAGGTACTTGACCTCAATTTGGATTGATGATAGGAACAACTGATGCAGAACAAAGAAGCATATCTGTTTGAGAAGCTATGAATCTTGTGTTTTATTCTAAAGTTACTGCAGTTTGGGTCAAAATGTCAGTAATTATGAATGAAATACTAAAGAAGCATCATCTGGTTTAGTAAAAAATATTTTATTTTATATAAACATATAAATTTATATAAATGAATATTTTATAAAGAATATTTATTGTAATAGTAAAAATGTTCCTGTATGAAATGTTTATTTAACATAGTTTAAGATAAGGCAGAACTTCTCCTCTTATAGAATGTACTATAAATGTAAAAGCTACCAAAAATTAAATTGTTGGGAATAAGATAATTATTATAGATCATTTTATATAAATTGTTCTTTACATAGAATATAAATTTAAAATTATTAAATAACTTGGAGTAAATAAGAAAAAAGTTATTAAAAATATTTTCTTAGGAATAGATTGAGGAAAGTGGATCTGCCAGGAGTGGATGCTGAACTAAGCCATACTGGGACCTTGGGACCTCCTGCCCTTGCTGGGGAGGAGATAAAGAGATGTGTAAAGGAGAGAGTGAGTGGAAGGGGTGAGAAGGGGAATGGAGCTTGAACAACGATATACATGGATAAAAAATAAGACTTTATTCATAATAAAAAATAAATAATAAATACTTCTAGATTGGAAATACAAATTAGGATAGAACATATATTAGGTGCAAAACTTTATTTACCAAAATAGGATAAATAATAGAGTAGTTTCTCCAAAACTGAAGAATAAAAATGGACTAGACATTGCTAATATAATTCTAACCTGATAATTGTTCTCATTCTATATAGTTTTTACTGTGTTTGAGTTAAATTCTTTCTTTTTTCAATTAGACAAAGAGAGGAAATGTTGCAGAATATTTGTACACTTGGAAGATGTGTTTTTGATCATGGTACCTTCTGGTTGGTTTGATAATAAAGAACCAAATCACTGATAGCTGGTCAGAAGAGGTAGGATTTCCAGGGAGAAAGAGAAAGAAGAAGAAGAAGAAGAATCTACATGTTCCTATTATGCTAAATAGACACTAGTGAGACTCTGAAGAAGTTTGACCCACTGTAAAAAGCAGATGTAACCAGGCATTTGGCAGAACATACATTAATAGAAATAGGTTATTATAAGTTATAAGAACCAGTCTGGGTTAAGCCTAAGTTAAAGGCTAAACTTACATAATTAATAAGGCTCAGTGTCATTATTTGATTGCTGGTGACTCAAAATAATTTGACAAAAAAAGCTTACTACACAAGGTTATCCACAGACTCTGAACAACTACTGACTGTCTCGATGCATTCAACATAAAGAGATAGAAAGTTTTTCTTATTGCTACAAACAGAAAAGCCAAGCAAATATTCACATATCATAATAAAAGACATAAATTTTGAATTACTGTGCTAAAATGTTTATGTATTGGAGAAAACATCTCAGGGGAGAATGAAAAAGTATACTTTGAGAATGAATAAAAATTTAAAGTTGAAAGAAAATAAGAACAAAATTGATTTTTTTTAGAATGACCAGTGAAGCAGAATGGAAATAGCAGTCAGAGGGCTGCAGAGATGGCTCAGCACTTAAGAATAGTTTTTGCTCTTGAAGATAGATGATCATTACTTGGTCTTTGTTCCCAGTATCCGTACAATGCAACTCTTGGAACTCTAGCACCAAAGGATCCGGCCTCAGTGACTACCTCATACAGAAATACATGCAAGCACATAAAAAAAGGTAGCCAGTAAATGATTTAAAAATTTCTAGTTTTGATTCCATTTGAATGGGCTTTCTAGAAAACTTTCTTAGAATTTAGTCAATGGAAATATTTAGAAGTTAAGGATTAGTTTAAATACTGAGCAAAGTTACTTCTGTTCTCTGTTTGTTTCCAGGTTTACAAATCTCTGTTCAAAGACTTGAAAAAAAATGCAAAAAAATACACCAATAGGTCTGTTCAGAACAAATAAAAAATGCAAGTTTTGGTAACACTGTCAAAAGAAGTAGCAGGTTATCTATGTGATAGTTCCCCAGGGCCAAGTCTTCGATTGGTGTTTCCTTTTATGAATAACCAGATAAAGAAGATCTGGCTAATGAGAAGCTGTCTTCCCTGGATATAAGTTTTGAATATCAGAAGTAAATTATATAAGCTTCCCATGTAGGTGCTTGTCATTCCTGATATTTAAAACATTTGTATTGGAAGTTATTTGTATGTCTAACTATTAACTAAAGAAAATTTTTCTTAATAGTCATTAAGAAGAGTGTCTTACTGAGCTCACACCCTAAAGAAGCCTAGGTTAATAAACACCTATCTCACAAACCAAGATATATAAAGGGACACATTTGAAAAGAAAAGAGATAAAACTTGGGAAGTAACTTATTTTTATTGTTTGAAGTAGTTTGTATTTAAAGCTTGATGCTGCTGGACCATCCCAGGATGCCAACATGCTGCTAGCTAGGTATATTATTTGGGAAGGGTATGTTTCTTGCACAAGCCAAATGGAGTCCTATGTGTCTGCTTCTACCTGACCTTTTGAACAGTTTCAGATATAGGCAGGTGAGGATTAAGAAAAACTAGAGATAGTAGAATAGACTAACAGGAAAATAGAGCCTGGAGGATTGTCAGTCAATACCATAGCAGCCTCAAGTTTAATTCTCAGGAGCTTTTTATACCCAAAGCAGGAGAGAAGGGGGCAAAGAATTTCATATCTCAAGGACACCAAGGTTCAACATAAGACAAGTATAAACACTTTTCTTTATTCACAAAACATCTAGGAACCACATATATAACAATGCATCCTGTTATACAGCATCAGAAAATGAGGCATCTGGTGACTACACCTTTGGTTAAAGATCATGTTACATAGCCTTGTAGAGTAAAACAAACAATCTCAGGCATTCTGATCTTGAGTCAAGATGAATACAAACCACAAGCTGGAGTCTTTGTGGGCTCCCACACCCAGCTTACTAAACTTGCCAGTATCGAGATTATTTAAGTACCAAAAGATTATATTTAAAAATGCAATTTGCCTAATAGATATTATGCATATCTAAAATAAAATATTCTATATTTGTCCTTCTTGGTTTTACTCTACTCAGAATGAGTTATTCTAGCTCTATTAATTTACGGGTTAATTTATATTTTAACATATGAATAATATTTCATGTGTAAATGTGCCTTTTTTTAATCCATTAATCAACTGATGTATATTTATGCTATTTCCCATTCCTATCTATTATGAAGAAGACAACAATAAAAATGAATAAAAATAAATCTCTGAAGTAAGTAAGATTTCTTTGAGAATGTATTCAAGTGTTCTGTATAGCTGATTCTTGAGATATATTTAATTTTAGCTCAGTGAGGGACAGCCATGATGACTTCTACAGTGGCTATACAGTTGCACTGCTTCCATAGATGATTAAGTGTTCTCTTTTCTCCACATCCTCAACAGAAGACATCTGCCATTTGTTTTATTGATCTTTGCCACTGTGACTTTGTAAGATAAAATCTCAAAGTAGTTTTCATTTTCCTATGATGCCTGATGATATTGTGCTTATTGTGGTAGATAAAAACCCACAAAGAGAAGTTCATCAGGAAAATATTTATGTAGTGAGATATTTGGGAACATTCAGATCTAAATTAAATGCTTTTTTTTCTATCAAAACCTTCTTCTTAGGGTTCAGAGAGCAATTTAAAAGAGAAAGGGAAAGAGTGTAAACACTAGAGGCAGTAGATGATAGCAAGGAAGGAGTGTCTTTCAGACATAGTAGGACTTATGTATGTTTGAACTCACAGAGACTCACAAGAGGACTTATGCACGTAATATCTCACAGCATTCACAAAGCCTACAGAAGTTCAAGCTAGAAGCAATTACAGTGCTGAGAGGGGGAAGTAGACAAAGGTACCTGCCTCTAACCAGGAAGCTTTCTACAATTGATACCTACTTGTACAGGAAAACTTTATTTTCTCCAGGGGAGTCTCACTCGGTTCATTAAAAAGACTTAACTATAGACACCATGCCAACACAACAGGAACTCAATTGTATTTTTGTAAACTTTTTATTTCAAACTGTTTTGTTTGTTTTTTGTGTATGTTTTATTTGTGTTTGTTTATTTACTTTCTATTTATTGTCTGCTTGTTTTCTTCTAAAGAGAGTGAAAAATGCCATGTGCTTAGGCGAATTAGGAAGTAGAAAGGATGTGGAAGGACTTGGAGAAGAATAAACCATGTTTAAATTAAGAACATTAAATTTTTTTATTTAAAAAGTATAGTGTTTTATGGAGGCATGAAGGCACTCAAGTGTAAACTCAGGTGGCTATTTTAGCTAGTCTCTGAATAACCCCCCTTTAAAATTTTATGTATATATAAAATTTATAGATATATAATTTTAAATTTAAAATAAATAAGAGTCTTTTTCTTGTTTTCCAAGACAGAGCCTGTAATGTTGTCAGTACTGAATCCCCATATATTTACATAACTGTATTTAGGGGATCATACACACACACACACACACACACACACACACACACACACACACAAACACACACACACACACACACATACACACAAAGCTGACAATAAAAAAAGGTTATGATTATTCTATGCCTAAAACTAATTCAAAATAAAATGTGTGGGCTAGGATATCACAGTTGGTAGAGTTCTTGACTGGTGTGCATGAGAAGTGTGTCCAGTTTTAGTAATAAAAACGGAAATCAGATAAATCAGTGAAATCAAATGAAACAGAAAAGGTGGAAGGAGGTAGATTCTATGCATAATGAATCTGAGACTCTTGTCACTTGTCTAAGATGTATGATGTGACTTTAGTGACAGTCTTGGCTCTGGAATAAAAACATGCAAACTTCATACTATACACTTTGACAAGGTACCAATATCAACAGATTCTTCCTGGAATATCTTAGTTCAAATTGAAAACAAAGTATTTTGTGAATGCCAATTTATTTTTACTGTAGTTATAAATTTTAACCATAGGAGTTTAATTTTTGTACATAATTTTTCAATGTTTTCTTACTGCTTTTGTCAGTAAATGTCAAACTGATATATCTTTGGACTGTTGAATGCTAGAATATTTGCTTTAAAAAGTTCTGCCTACAAATAAGTACAATTATCACTCCTTCATTAAAGAGCCTTCTTTATGTAGCAAGTGGAGATAGGTTCAAAAATCCAAAACAGGTCAAATTTAAGAAAATAATGGATGTGGAATTCCCAACTACAAATGACATATCTCTAAGGGTAAAGAGAACATCACAAAGAGTTGGCACAGAGACTGTAAGAATAAAAAGAGATAGTATATTTAGAAATGACCAGAAAGCTGTTCTCATAAAATCTCAATACTATGTTTACCTAAACAAGACCTGAACAATAATATCAGTTGATGTGCCAATATGAATGTTGAAAATTCCACAAAACCTCACACTTACATGAAGAACAAGCATTTGATAGCTTATAACAAAGAAAGAATCAGTCTTGTTCATGGATAATTTTCTCAGAAGTTTATTCAATCCCAAGTACCTAAATACATACATAAGAGCAACACTAAATTGGAATCATTAGGCCGTACATATATATATATATATATATATGTATATATATATGTGTGTGTGTGTGTGTGTGTGTAATAATAATTAAGAAATGTAGGGCGCGATTGGCCCTTGTGCAACTTGCTGGAACATTGCATCATGTTACCCAGATGCTAATTAGGCGCTGAGTAGTGACCTATCCGATGTGATCTCTGATTATGCTAATTTGGCACTCCTTACCACCTATCACCAGCTATATGCTAATGAGGCATTACTTTGGACCTATCACCAACCATATGCTAATGAAGCATTACGTTGGGCACCAGTCATATAGCTACACGCATCCCAGCTTCCCTATATAAGCAGGCTTCATTTCAGGCACGGGGTCTTTCTTCCACCATTCTACCTCAACTGAGCTGTACTCCAAAAAAGTGTGATCTGAGAAAAATTGTGCATGTGGTAACTTGTCATTCTGCAGCACAGAAAGTAGCTCTTCACAAGTGGTGCTGAAACCCGGGACTCTCAGTGCCCTGCAGGGAAGACCGATTCAGAACTCAACACACAGAGTGGACCGTTGGTGAGTAGTCTGTCCAGGTATGCGGGTACTCCTGGGAGGTCTAGAGCCTGAGATCTTTGCTGCAGTTTTTTTCATCCTAATTGTCCTGATTTTTCTTGCCTACTTGCGGATGTGGTGCCACCAACCTGGCAAGGAGTGCCTTCCCTGGCCGTGCGATAAATCAAACGGGTGTCTAATCTAATGAGCCGCTCGTAGATCACAGCGCAAGATGGGGAAAAAATTGTCTACTTACTCCACGATCAAGTTCCATGAACCTAATCAGGCTATATTGAGTAGCTGAGGGCTAAAGCTTTCCTGCAGAGCCATAAGTCAGTTGCTGGAAAATATTGAAAGCAGTGCTCCGTGGTTCGGGGGTGTCAGACAGTTTGACTATTCCATTGTAGGAAAAACTTGGCAGGGATCTAGAGAAATGCAACACTGAGGGAACACTTTCCTGAGGCACCCTTCCGCTATGGTGTATGATCCATTATTGCCTAAAGGATGGAAAATATGTGAACATTATTCAGCGAGGACATAAGGCTCTCAGTATATGCCAGGATAGCACATCAGAAAATGGAGGCACAGGAACGACAAAAGATAGGCCTAAGAAAAAGGAAAAGAAAAATTCAGAACCAGTGCCAGGACTGTACCCAGGCCTAGAAGAATTTAAAGATTTATATATCTCAAGATGAGCTAGAACCTGAGGAGGAGGAAGATCTAGAGGAGGTGGCTGCAGCCTATGAGCGAGAATGCTACGATCCCCCACCGCTCAGCTGATCACTGCCTTTCAATCCCGCAAAGACTAGTGCTACTGCTCTCTCTCCTTTAGGGAACAAGTTGGGATGTACATTCATCCCCCAGGAAGAATGGTCTGGGGTGACCACAGCCTTCCCTGTGTTTGAGGATCCAGCCACACGTGGCCGATATTATGAAGTAATTTACCATAAGATTATTAAAAACCTTGCAGAGGCAGCAAAAAGAGATGGTGTACCTGCCAACTATACCATCATGTTGCTGCAGCACCTTACGCACAATGCCTTAACACCCACTGATTGGCAAGACATTGTCAGAGCCTGCTTAACTATGGGACAATATTTAGACTGGAAGTCAATTGTGACTGATCTCGCACATAGTCAGGCCCTGGAGAACGCTGCCAATGGGCAGCCAGCATGGAGTGCAGATATGCTGTTAGGGCAAGGACAATGGGTAAATAATCAGACAGCATATCCTGTGGAAGTTTATAATCAAATAAACACCATCAATATGAGGGCTTGACGAGCCCTCCCCAATAAGGGGGAGGTCTCAGGGAACCTAACCAAAATAATACAGGGCAGCACTGAACCATTTTCTGACTTTGTAGCTCGAATGATGGATGGAGCGGGGTGAATTTGCACTGCCACTAGTAAAGCAATTAGTTTATGAGCAGTGTACAAAGGAGTGCTATAGGTCTATCACTCCACACAAAGAAAAGGACCTAGAATATTGGATGAAAACATGCCGAGAAATTGGAGGACCTTTGTCAAATGGGGGACTCGCCACTGCTGTGATGGCTGTCTCTCGCGGTAATAAAGGTTCTAACAGCAGTGGGGTATGTTTTTGGTGTGGCAAGCCCGGGCATATTAAAAGACAGTGCTGAGAGGCTGCCCCCATGACAAGGACAAAACCACCTCAAGAAGTGATGACTCCAGGGACATGTCCAAGATGTAAAAAGGATAAACACTGGGCCAACAAATGTAGGTCTGTTAAGGACATTAATGGACAACCCTTTCAACCTGCTGCCCATGTAGTTAATCCAAAAAATGGGGTTGGGGGGCCTTGGTCCCAGGGACTGAAAATATTTGGTGTCCACGAGGAAGTGAATTTCCCACCACTCAGGCCCTGTGACAAGCCAAGTCAGGCTCCGCAGGGCTGGACCTACGTGCCACCTCCAGAATGGTACTAACAACAGGCCTGGGAATACAACCCTTAGACACAGACATGCAAGGGCCACTCCCAAAAGGGACAGTTGGGCTAGTGTTAGGCTGCTCCTCTTCCACCTTACGGGGATTCATTGTTATGCCTGGAGTTATTGATCTACATTATACTGGAGTCATCAAAGTAATGTGTCAATCCCCTTGAGGGATAATTACTATAACCCCTGGTGATCACATTGCACAATTATTAATCTTGCCCTCTTTCCATGACAATTACCCTACATGATCAAAAAAACTGGCATCCAAGGGCTTTGGATCCACCGGAATTGATTTGGCTTTTCTGTCACTATCTCTTAAATGACCGCCCTATGCTTGATCTTTTAATAGAAGGGAGAAAATTTCAAGGATTGATAGATACTGGAGCAGACAGAAGTATAATTACAATTAGAGATTGGCCAGGATCATGGTCCCTTCAAACATCTTCACAGACCTTGCAAGGTTTAGGTTATGCAGATGCCCCTAGAATTAGCTCTAAGGAATTGACATGGAAAACAGAGGACCAAAAGGGGAAGTTTCAGCCTTTTGTAGTTGAAGGACTGCCAATAAATCTATGGGGCAGGGGTATTCAGAGTCAAATGAATCTTAAGCTTACTAATGATTATTCTGACACAGCAAAAAATATTATGATTAGATCAGGGTTTCTTCCTAGCAAAAGGTTAGGGTGTAATTTACAAGGCATTACCGCACCAATAGAGGCTCAAGGAAACGCCAATCAGCAAAGCTTGGGTTTTTCACAGGGGTCACTGAGCCTATGATTCCTATCTCATGGATGACCACTGCACCTGTGTGGGTACCTCAGTGGCCTCTGTCGAAAGAAAAATTGGAAGCAGCCTCTATGTTGGTTCAGGAACAGTTACAGCTGGGGCACTTAGAGCCCTCGCAGTCTCCCTGGAATACTCCCATATTTGTTATCAGGAAGAAATCAGGAAAAAGGTGCTTACTTCATGATCTGTGCACCATAAATCAACAAATGCAAGTCATGGGACCCATTCAGAGGGGTCTACCAGCTTTAACAGCTATTCCAAAGAACTGGTCTGTTATAGCGGTAGATATTAAAGATTGTTTCTTTTCCATTCCCCTAAATAGTCAGGATAAGGAAAGATTTGCTTTTATTTTACCCTGTATTAATCATGAACAGCCTGATAAGCAATATCAGTGGATTGTTCTTCCTCAAGGTATGACCAATAGTCCTACAATGTGTCAACTTTATGTAGATAGAGCTTTACAGCCAGTAAGAGATAAGTTTCCCTGTTTTAGAATTTTACATTATATAGATGATATTTTGCTTGTAGCCCCTTCTATGGCATTGTTAGAATTAGCGTTAAGTTTGTTAACCAAGGAATTGAAAAATAAAGGTTTATTTATTGCTCCGGAGAAGATACAGAAGGGAAGAGAGGAGCTATTGAATTTTTAGGAGCTATTATTCAGAATGCCCATGTTAGACCACAAAAGGTAGAAATTAGGACCAATTGCTTAAGGACTTTAAATGATTTTCAAACATTGCTTGGGAATATAAATTGGATTTGGCCATATTTGAAATTAACTTGCTTTGAGCTTAAACCCTTATTTGATATTTTAGAGGGAAACCCAGATCTTAACTCCCCACGCCAGCTAACCCCAGAGGCTCAGATAGCACTTCAAAAGGTAGAACAAGCAATTACTAGGGCACAGTTGGTGCGCTGTGATGAATCCAAGCCCATATGGATGTGTATCCTCCCTACTTTAGGCTTTCCAACTGGTGTTCTTTGGCAAGTAGGGCCTCTACTGTGGATTCATACTAAATCTACAGGGATGAGAACCTTGTCCCACTATCCATCCATGATGGCTGAGGTTGCATTATTTGGCATTAAGCAATCAATTACATCTTTTGCCAAGACACCTGACTGACTTATAGTCCCTTATACAAAAGAACAAGTAGAGATATTGGCTGCCACTACCTCAGAATGGGCTTTATTGGTTTGTGCCTTTTCTGGTACAATTGATAATCATTTGCCTAAGAGTGAAATTTTAAGATTCGTAGTTCAGCAGCCTGTGGTGTTCCCTCAGATCATGAGGGAGCAACCGTTGAGCAATGCCGTAACCATCTACACGGATGGGTCTAAGACTGGGAAGCGAGCCTACATGGTGCAAGGAGGCTCACCTGTAACTGTTGAGTGCCGTCCAAATGCTCCCCAAATAGTAGAATGCCAAGTGGTTTTAGAGGTTTTTAAATGTTTTCCTGAGTCTTTTAATTTGGTATCTGATTCATCATATGTGGTGAATGCTGTTAAAAATTTAGAAATTGTTTCCTATACTAAACCCTCTAGTATGGTAGCCTCACTTTTAGCAGGAATAAGAGGTGAGATTTTTGCATCAATCCAATCCCTTTTATATTACCCATATCCAAGCTCACTCTTTGTTTGTTACCTGATCCTATGGCAAAATCCAATGAACAAGTTGATCTGGCAACGCACACTTTTGTGGCATTGGACTCTGAAACACAAGCGTGAGAGTTTCATAGCTTATACCCTGTTTCATCTGCTGTTTTAAGAACTAAATTTAAAATTTCAGGGGAAATAGCTAGGAATATTGTGAAAAGCTGTTCTGCTTGTGTGCAATTCTTGCCTGCTCAGAAAATAGGAGTTAATCCCAGAGGCATTTTTCCACTTGAAATTTGGCAGATGGATGTTACCCATGTTCCATATTTTGGAAAGCTTCAGGATGTGCATGTCTCCATTGATACATGTTCTGGGGTAATGCACGCTACACCTCTTTCTGGGGAAAGGGTTCAAAATGTCATTACCCACTGCCTTGAAGCTTGGGCCACTTGGGTCAAACCCGATACACTGAAAACAGACAAGGGTCCAGCCTATGCATCTAAGAGTTTTGCCTCATTTTGTCACAAAATGCAAGTGAAACATATCACAGGCCTGCCCTATAATACACAAGGGCAAAGGATAATAGAGCATGTGCATCGTACGCTCAAGGACTTCCTGCAAAAACAAAAAGGGGGAATAGCAGAGAATTGCACCCCCAAACAAAGACTCTCTCTTGCTTTATTCACTATAAATTTTCTAAATTTAAATGATAAAAATGAAACCGTTGCTGAACGTCATATGACGTCAGAACCCAACAATCAAGGCAAAGTTTTGTGGAAGGATGTACTTTCTAATCAATGGCGAGGCCCAGATTGCATTATTGTTTGATCCAGGGGATCTTTATGTGTTTCTCCACAGAATCAGGAGCCAGTCTGTGTGCCATCAAGATTGACAAGGCGCGTTGAGGACGACTCTAAGGATGATGCTGATATGGACACTCCTGACCGTCTTCCCCCTGATGCAGGTGGAAAAGATGATACTCTGGGGGATTAGTCAGACCTGGCCATTATCTCTGCCAGTCCATGCTCAGTCCAGAGTTCTCCCTATGATATTTTCCACTTCATGTGAATTAGATGTCCCTTGTGCCCAGTCCCTTTCCATGGATTGGGCAGAATATAATGCTAGTAATATTAATTTGAATCAGTCACTATGTTTTAGTCTTAAAGAGAATGATGACTATATTTTTTTAGCCAGAAAAAACTTGACTTATTGGGTAAACCCCCAAAGGACAATCAAGTTCCCGTGCATTTGTTAACTGAGGCTTTGGGACAGATAGCTACTGGTTCTGCCTCTGGCACAGGATCAGAAGTTAATGGAAATTATGAGGTGAATATGACCACCATGATCCTGACTCATGAAGGGATAGTTCTATTACATAACAATAATAAGAACAGACAAAATACCACAAGACCTATAGTTGCTCCCTATTGTCAACCATTTATAAGTAGTTTTCCTACCTTCATTTCCTGCCAAGATAGAACTTGGGGAAATAAACAGCTCAGTATGGGATTTGAATTTTCTCCTGCCTTGAGGCCCTATATGAGAAATGTTGAGAAATCTGATAACACAACTTGGTTTACTGAAGGATGGCCATTTTTTTCCTGGGTATTGATTAATGAGGCAAGGGCCAGTGTGGATGTTTCTGCTCTTGTAAACTTGCAAGGATCCTTGGGTAAGGTTTATAATGTGTCAGGTGTGGTGAAATCAGGTAATGAAACAAAGATGAAATTGAAATTAACATCTTATAACAACGAGGTTAGCAATTACACAGGGTCAGCAGCTTTGGTGTGTTTGAAGTCACCTTTTATGTTTCTCTTGACTAACTCTAGTAAAAACTGCACCGTTTCAGGCTGTTGTTGGTTGGCAGAGTGTTGGAATGGATCAGTGGTGACTACAGCAGTAGTTGTTAGAATGCCTATCTTTGTCCCCATGCCTGTGGAAGCTGACCCAGAGCAGTTCCCTATGATGAGTCTGTTATGCCAAAAGAGGGACTTTGGCATTAAGGCCACTATGGTGGCTGCCATTGTCATTTCATTGACTGCAGCAGTCACTGAAGGTATAGCCATGGCCAGCCAAGTCAAGTCTGCCCAGGAAATTAATGATATTGTGGCTCAAACTTCACAAATTTTAGAGGAGCAAGCACAGTTTAATTCCCATTTGCTGAGTGGTATCCTTGCCACTAATGAAAGAGTAAATTTACTAGAAGAGGTTATTGAAGATGCATATGGCCTAATACAAGTGGGCTGTGTACAGAAATTAGGGCATGTTTGTGTTACCCCTCTTATTGTTTCAGATGCTTTGAATGAAAGTTGAAGAACTAGAGAATTTTTAAGCGGGAATTGGTCTATGGAGGCCGAAAAGATGATCCTCAAGCAAAAGTTCCAGATCACACTTTGGAATGCTACAAGATTGGAGCCTGTTACACTTGGGGACTTTACTTCTTGGCTCACTTCTGCCCTTTCCTTTTTTTTTTTTTCCTTCTTTATTTTGTATTTATCAAAAAAACAGTAAAAGGAATTTAAAATGAGGAAAAGTTAACAATAACTATAAAGAGGATAAGAATCATAAGCATGGCTTATCAAGTGTGATAATGCAAATAAGATTGCTACACATATATTTACTTTGTGTTCAGCTTTTCCTCTGAATTTTTTTTCCATCCCTGTATATCCTTATTCAAGGTCCCTACCCTCTCCCAAGACATCTGGTCATTTTTCTTCTCTGCAACTCCCCATCCCCTCCCTGGGCAGGGAGCAGAAAGTCCTATGGTCCCACTGACCCAATAATGCTTGCATCAGTCTCCACTCCTGGGCAAATCCAGTTTTGTCCCCCCTCCCTCAAGAGTGAGTCTGGTGTTCCTATAGTTGGAGTGGAGTTCGAAGGGTCAGTCCAGGGTGTTTCTGATCCCAAGCTGTTCAGTGGTTGTGGTTTGTGGCTTGGGCATGTTTGGCTTCTTTTCTTGTTTGTTTGTTTAGAGACTACTAGTGAGTGAGTACATCCCCTGCTTATCTCTCTGAGTTTGTGATACCTCACTCAGGAGGATATTCTACAAATCCATCCATTGCCTGCCAATTTTAGGATATCATTTCTTCTTACTGCTGAGTAGTATTCCATTGTGTGGATGTACCACAGTTGTGAATCCATTCTTCAGTTGAGGGACATCTAGGTTGTTTCCAGGTTCTTGTTATTACAAATAATGCTGCTATGAACATAGTGGAGCTAATACTTTTGGAGTGTGAATGTGCCTCTTTAGGGTATACACCCAGAAGTGGTATTGCTGGGACCTTGGGGAGATTGATTCTCAATTTTTTGAGAAACCTCCATATTGTATTCCAAAGTGGCTGAACAAGCTTACACTCCCACCAACAATGGAAGAGTGTTCCCCTTGTTCCACATCCTCTCCAACATAGGCTGTCATCTGTGCCTTTTATCTTAGTTAATCTAACAGGTGTTAGGTGGTATCTCAAAGTTGTTTTGATTTTCATTTCTCTGATGGCTATAGATGAAGAGCACTTTTTCAGGTGCCTTTCAGCCATTCATAGTTCCTGTGCTGAGAATTCCCTTTTTAGATCTGTACCCCATTTTTTGATAGGGTTATTCAAGGTTTGGAGCTCTAAATTCTTGAGCTCTTTATATATCTTAGAGATCAGTCCTCTATCACTTGTAGGATTGGTGAAAATCTTTTCCCATTCTATAGGCTGGCATTTTGTCCTATTGACAGTGTTCTTGGCTTTGCAGAAGCTTCCCAGCTTCAGGAGATCCCACTTATTGATTGTTGGACTTAGTGCCTGTGCCACTGGTTTTATTTAGGAAGTGGTGGCCTGTGCCAATTTGTAGAAGTGTATTTTCCACTTTCTTTTCTATCAAGTTCAAATTGGTTGGGTTTAAGTTGAGATTTTTAATCTACTTGGATTTGAGTTTTATGCAGGGTGACATGCTCAGATCTATTTGCATTTTCTATACACTTCGATCCAGCTATGCCAACACCATTTGTTAAATATACTATCTTTTTTCCATTGAATGTTTTGGGCCTCTTTGTCAAAGATCAGGTGTTCATAGGTTTTTGGATTAATGTCTGGATCCTCAATTCTATTCCATTTGTCCACAAGTCTATTTTTATGCCAGTACCAGGCTGTTTTTATTACTGTAATTCTGTAGTATAGATTGAAGTCAGGGATGGCGATACCTCCTGAGGTTCTTTTGTTGAGTAAAATTCTTTTGGCAATCCTGGCTTTCCTGTTATTCCAAATGAAATTGAGTATTGTTCTTTCAAGGTCCAAATCACATTGTGTTGGGATTTTGATTGGTAGTGCATTGAATCTGTCGATTACCTTTGGGAGAATTGCCATTTTTACTATGTTGATCCTACCAATCCAGGAACATGGGAGAGCTTTCCATTTTCTGATATCCTCTTCAATTTCTTTCTTCAATGATTTAAAATTTTTGTCAAATAGGTTTGTTACTTCTTTGGTTATAGTTACTCCAAGGTATTTAATACTATTTGCAGCTAATATGAAGGGTAATGTTTCCCTTATTTCTTTTTCAGTTCTTCTATCTTTAGTGTATAGAAGGGCTACTGATTTCTTTGAGTTAATCTTGTATCCTGCTACATTGCTGAAGGTGTTTATCAGCTGTAGCAGTTCCTAGGAAGAATTTTGTGGGTCACTTATGTATACAATCATATCATCTGCAAATAGAGATAGCTTCACTTCTTCTTTTCCAATTTGTATGCCCTTAATCTCTTTTCGTTCCCTTATTGCTTTAGCTAAAACTTCAAGAACTATATTGAATAGATAAGGGGAGAGAGGACATCATTGTTCAGTTCCTAACTTTAGTGGGATTGCTTTGAGTTTTTCTCCATTAAGTTTGATACTGGCTGTCGGCTTCCTGTAAATCACCTTAATTATATTTAGGTATTCTCCCTGTATTCCTGATCTCTCCAGGGCTTTAATCATAAAGGAGTGTTGGATTTTTTTCAAAGGCTTTTTCTGCATGTAAGGATATGATCATGTGGTTTTGTTCCTTTAGTTTGTTTATATGATGGATAACATTTACAGTTTTTCGTATGTTAAACCAGCCCTACATTTCTGAGATAAAGCGTACTTGGTCATGGTGGAGGATATCTTTTATTCTTTGTTGTATACGGTTTGCCAAAATTTTCTGACAATTTTTGCATCAATATTCATGAGGGAAATTGATCTGTAATTCTCCTTCTTTGTTGTGTCTTTGATTGGCTTGGGTATTAGGGTAATTGTGGCCTCATAAAAGGAATTTGGCAATATTCCTTCAGTTTCTACTATGTGAAATAGTTTGAGGAGTAACGGTAGTAATTCTTCTTTGAATGTCTGGTAGAATTCGGCACTGAAACCATCTGGACCAGGGCTTTTATTTTTGGGCAGGTTTTTAATGACAGCTTCAATTTCCTTAAGGGTTATAGGCCTGTTTAGGTAATTAATCTGATCTTCATTTAATTTTAGTAGGTGGTACCTGTCCAGAAAGCTGTCCATTTCTTTTAGGTTTTCCATTTTTGTGGAATACAGATTTTCAAAATATGACCTGATAATTCTCTGTATTTCCTGGGGGTCTGTTGTTATGTCCCCCTTTTCATTTCTGATTTTGTTGATTTGGATACTCTCTCTCTGCTTTTTGTTTAGTTTGGCTAAGGGCTTATCTATCTTGTTAACTTTCTCAAAGAACCAACTCTTAGATTCATTGATTCTTTGTATTGTTCTTTTTGTTTTAATTGTATTGATTTCAGCACTAAGTTTGATTATTTCCTGCTGTCTACTCCTTCTAGGTGAGTTCCCTTCTAATTGTTCTAAGGCTTTCAGCTGTGCTGTTAGGTCTCTAGTGTGGGATTTCTCAAGGTTTTTCATATAGGCATCTAGCGCTATGAATTTTCCTCTTAAGGCTGCTTTCATTGTGTCCCACACGTTTGGGTACGTTGTAGATTCATTTTCATTGAATTCTAGGAAGACTTTGATTTCCTTCTTAATTTCTTCCTTGACCCAGAGATGGTTCAGCTGATTGATGTTTAGTTTCCATGTGTTGGTAGGCTTTCTTTGGGTTTTGATGTTGTTGAACTCTAACTTTAGGCCCTGGTGGTTCGATATGTTACAAAGAATTATTTCCACTTTTTTGTTCCTGCTGATATTTGCTTTATGACCAATTATGTGGTCAATTTTGGAGAAAGTTCCATGAGGAGCTGAGAAATATGTATATTCCTTTGCCTTTGGGTGGAAGGTTCTGTAGATATCTACGAAATCCATTTGCATCATAACCTCATTTAGACTCCTTATTTTTCTGTTGAGGCTCTGTCTGGTTGATCTATCCAGTGTTGAAAGTGGGGTATTAAGGTGTAAGAATTGATGTGGAATTCCAGCTTTAACAGTGTCTTTTTTTTCAAGGAGTGGGTGGGAGTGGGAATCTTTGCAGTCTGCTGTTTATTTGGGGTTGTTTTTTTGCCTCTGGCTGGTTTGCCATATCTGCATCAGAGTGCATAGTGAAAAGGTCCTACTCACTCAGGCACTCTTGGCTGTTGATGCACAGCATTCCCCTGCAGCTTGGCTCTCTTCCCTTAGTGACTTAGAATGATTGCCCTTGCATATAGAGGCTTTAGCTGCCATTGCACCTCTATAGGAATCATTCTCCTCTGAGATGGCCTTTGCACCCTGCTGCTATCACTGGCCTTGCATGCAGGAAGGCATCTTGGGGATCTTGACAGCAGGAAACAGCCTTTGAGTGGTGGGCACATCATGAGGTGAACACCTGTATGGGCTATATCCTGTCTGTGCTATTAGAAAAACAAAAAGGGGGAGATGTAGGGTGTGGTTGGCCCTTGTGCAACTTGCTGGAACATTGCATCATGTTCCTCAGATGCTAATTAGGTGCTGAGCAGTGATATATCCGATGTGATGCCTGATTATGCTAATTTGGCACTCCTTACCACCTATCACCAGCTATATGCTAATGAGGCATTACATTGGGGACCAATCATATAGCTACATGCATCCCAGCTTCCCTATATAAGCAGGCTGCATTTCAGGCCAGGGTTTTTCTTCCACCATTCTACCTCAACTGAGCTGTACTCCAATGAAGTGTGATCCGAGAAGAATTGTGCATGTGGTGACTCGTCATTCTGCAGGCCAGAAAGTGGCTCATCACAAAGAAAAGTCATAGATTTGGGTGGAGGTTAGAGTAAATTGTAGGAGTTTAATGAAAACAATGAATTAATGGTACATCTACACAATGGAGTACTACTCAGCAGTAAGAAAAAATGATATCCTAAAATTTGCAGGCAAATGGATAGATTTGGAGAATGTTCTCCTGAGCAAGAAAGGTAAGCAATGGATGTACTCACTCATTAGTGGACTCTAAACAAACAGACAGACAAACAAAAAAAGCAAAGCATGCCTAAATTGCAAACCATAACCACTGAACAGCTTGGGAATAGAAACACCTTGGACTGACTACATGAATCCCATTCCCCCTTGAGAAACACCTGCCTCAGTCTTGATGTTGGGGGAAGAAAACTGGATTTGCTAGGAATGGAGGCTGAACTAAGCATTATTGGGACCTTGAGACCTTGGGACCGCCTGCCCATGGTGGCAGAGGGATGAGGAGATGTGGAGAAGAGAGAATGATCTGATGTGGTGGTAGTGGGGAAAGGACCTTGAATAAGGATATACAAGAATCAAAAATGTGACTCTTTATTCATAATAATAAAAAAAGAATTAAAAAAATAAAAAGAGTTTGACAATACAAGAAAAAATGGTCCTAAAAAGACAGGCCTTAGTTTTTTGCAAGATGTGTTGAATGTCTTGGATGCTTAGATTCAACAACCTAATCACTGAAACCAATTAAATATTATTTTTATAAAAGCCTTAAAGAATCATAAACTATGTTTCTGTAAAGCATTGTATTATCTGCTATTTAAATGACTATGTACAATAAAAATTTTGTTTATAGAGGCATTATAAAAAAGTATTTTTATATTTTTATTTATTGTTTGATGATTTAACATCATGTACCCCATCAAACTCAGTTATCAGTCCTCTCAGTTTCATACCCACTCTTATGATCTCCCCAATTACGAAAACGCACATTCTTGGTGCTCATTTACTTACTGGAGCATGATTAAACTTCCTAAGCATAATACAATATGGTTTCTTGGGCATTTTAGCAATGATCATATTCTTCAATAACACATTATGTCTTTGTAACTTTCTGTGGGTGATTTTATTTGTTTGTTGTCTTCTTAAATTTACTTACATGAATGTACATATGATACTATGCAGTTTTAAAGTGACTACCTGAGGAATGCTTCTGACAATTCAATAAAGTAATTCTACTTTTTAAAAAGTGAAAAAAAAAAGAAATGATATGACTAGCATACTCATGTATAAAATTCTCCAAAAGGAGAAAAAATATAAATAAATATTATAGAAATTTCTGACCTGAGTTTCAGTTTTAAATAAATAAATAAATAAATTTTATCTGAAACTGAGACAGAATCTTCTGAATTTTCTGAAATGGCTCTAAACATATTCTTGCAATATTTTATTACACATTTATACAAAGTAACTGTTATTATCAAAAACTACTAAGTCAAAATATTTATCTATTAAAAATATGAAGATTCTTTGGGTTTTGAAGTATCAAATTACCAATGAAGATTTAATTCTCTATGTATACAATTATTTGAGTAGTCAGGGGTGAAATTATAAGCATACTAAATAATTATTTTAAAGTAAATTGTGATTTGGTTTCACTAAATATTTTATTTGTCTACTAGATTTGTAAATATAGAAGTAGATAAACATTTTCAGTCCGAAAGGGATTCTGAACATGACAAAGTTACGAACCCCAGAACTTAGAGAAATACCATATTCAGATTCAGTTTTAATATTTTTACTTTCCCTTTCAGAACTTTCTCTGCAATAAACTGTATGATGAGAAGTAAATTATGGCAGGAAGGATCTGTTTAGATTCTTGACATAAGAAGATCCTGGCCATCATAATAAAGAATAGTAGCTAATAATGGCTCCATGGAAGCTATAGTGTAATGAATACATGTTGTAACAGGAAATAGAAGTTTAAAAGTATAGCTGATATATATATATATGTGTGTGTGTGTGTGTGTGTGTGTGTGGTGGAAATGTTCTCTGTATGATATAAATAAAGTAACTGGTTTGGCCTATATAGAGCACCGTAGAAGTGGGTGGAAATTCAGAGGACAGGCAGGTAGGAGAAGGATAGAGTTAGTCGCCAATCCCACCCCAGAGAAGAACAGACATGTAAGGGATACAGGTGAGCCACATGCTGGGGCACGTGGTGGGTAGATTAGTAGAAATGAGTTGATTTAAGATGAAAGAGCCACCTAGTAATGTGCTTGAGACATGGGCAAACAGTATGAATTTAATGTAAGTGTCTGATTCATTTCTTTGGGGGACAAAAGCCACCACGACCAGGTAGAAACCTCCAGGCCCAACAGGTCCTGGGAAACTTTTTACAACATATATGAAACTGAGTAGATCATTTCATAATTAAACCATTACATTTTTTTTCCTTCTCTGAAATACAAACTAGGTACAATTTGTATATTATGCTCTCATAATATTTCCCAACAATTAATTATAAATGCATGCATGGCTCTCTTTTTGGCCTCCACTGCATCACCTCAGAAGATAGATATCATACAAAGAGGGGAAGCAATATGATCCTTTCTGTAAAGCACTTAAAATAATAGAACTAAATATGACTACATTGATATCAATATATTGGGGCTGATAAAACTGTTAACTAAAATTACAGTTACCCAAGAAGTCTTATTTCAGTATGTTAAATTTTATAGAAAATGGTATACATATTCAAATTATGATGAATATAATAATTACACATATACATGCAAAAATTATTACAGACTCTTTAGAAGTAAATACAAAGGAAAGATATGACACATGAGAATTTACCAATGAGTTCAATATGGTAGAAAAACTATGAAGAGAAATTTAAATTATATTTGATAAAATGATCACCAAAATTTTTAAAATGCCAGGAAAAAGATACATTTGTAGAGTAATATATGTAACTCAATAACTGTTCCTGCAAAATACAAATGAGGAGAAAAATCTTTTTCAAGTGCTTCTGGAACCAACTACTTATAGGAGTGTCTTAAAGCTAGTAATTTAGGTATCAGAAAATCTGCTTCTCCAAAATCAAACTGTGATAAACCTGATGTTATGACAAGCCTTTATGTTCAATTAGAATGTGCTTAGAATCAGCGAGAAGATTTTGAATCTGTCCGTGAGAGTTATCAGATGTTTAAACTGAGTACTACTGACTCATTGTTAATTTAACTTCCCAGTGTGGCATGAAATCCTAGACTGAACATAAAAGGCTAAGTTGAGCTGTGAACTAGCATTCATCATTTAATTTCTTGAATGGACAGGAAGTGAATGGCACTCCCACAGTTGTCTCAAGGCCATCTCTACCATCATGTGTAAATGAAACAAACAAACAAAAACATCTTTATTTCTTTAAGATTTTTATTGTTATGTATTTTTCCACTGCAGTGAGAACAGATACTGTTACAGAAACTTGGTAAGTCAATAACTTGCGGGCTGTATTGTGCTATACCTGACAATAGGGTTCACAGACCTTGGACATAATCTTGGGGAAAGTTCTCAGAGTGCAGTTGTGGACTGGAGAATCCTAGAAATATGTAAGTACCCTCTTATGTGTTACTTTGAGGAAAAGAGCATGAAGAGAGAAATATGTGGAGTGGAAGCACTTACTGTACGGTTTCAGATGGAAGAAAGGACACTTTGAGTCACTAGTAGATTATACTCTGACAGAAAATCTCGCTGCATTCTTCCTATAATTTAAAAGGGAAGTCACGAACCCAGCAAGATAAGCAGGGGATGTACTTACACATTAGTGGACTTTAAGGAAAAAGCAAAGCATTCCCAAGCTGCAAATCACAACCATTGAACAGCTTGAGATCTGAAATACCTTGGACTGGCACCTTGGATCCCATTCCCTCCAGAGAAACATCTACCCCAGTCTTGGTGTTGGGGTGAGGAAATTGGACTTGCCTGGAGTGGATGCTGAACTAAGCTACCTTGGGACCTCCTGCCCTTGCTGGGGAGAAGATAAAGAGTTGGGGAAAAAATGAGTGACTGGGAGGGGCAGGAGGGGAAAGGGAGTTTGAACAAGGGGGTACATGCTTAAAAAATATGACTTCATTCATTATTAAAAAAAAGGAGAGTCAAGTTGAATTCAAAGATGATGAACTAAGCTGGATATTGAAGAACATTTCAAAAATGCTTATACTGAGCTGTGGTAAACTTACTGTTAACTGCTTTTAGGCTCTCACAATGAAAGAGATCAAAAGACATTGTAGAATTTTAACTTAAGAATGTACCTAATTTCAGTGTACAATGGGCATTTGTAATTTCTAAAAAGATTAGTAACATTAAAAGAAGTTCAATATTTTCACCAAGATAATAAAAAGGTAACCTATATTCATTGCCATTCTCATTTCTATGACAAAATACTTCCCAAAACAACTTAAGAAAGAATATTTTCATTTTGGCATACAGTTTAAAGGGTATGCAGTACTTCATGGTGGGTGTAGGAGTTTGAGGTCATAAAATATACTAACTCTGTAGTCAAAAATTGAAGAAAGAAAGTAGGGTAGGGCTTTAACTCCAATGCCACACCCAATGACAGCAAGACTGTACAACCTACATGCTTTACAATATCTCAAAACAGTGCCAAGAGCTGGTGATCAAGTTCTGAAACACAAGATTAAAAACAAAGAACTATACAAATAATTCACTTTAAAACCACCACATTCCATTCTGACTTCTTTACCTTTTGTAGGGTGTGGTGATTTGTTTCATAGTTAATAAAACCTGAAATATCAGAAACAGCACACAGTCAAACCCTAGGCAGACAGCTCAGGAATTTTTTGATTCTTGCATACAAGCACAAACAGCTGAGATTTAATGGCACCTACCTTAATCCTAGCACAGGGAACTCTGGGAGTGGTGACCTATACCCTTAGTCCCATAACTCCAGAGACAGAACTTCCCCTATTTTTGTGAGTTCAAGGCTAGCTATGAAATAGAGTAGCTCACACCTTTAATCTTAATCTGGATGGAATACACCTGTAGAGAAAGCCTCTTAGAAATCCTACAGAGGCAGAAGTGACCAGAAGCAAGGCTCAGGAAGGTGCAAGATAGCTGGGTGAGAATTGACTGTGGTGCTTCCTCTCTCTGATATTTCAGCCTTTCTCCAATATTTGGCTTTTACTCTTTCTTTCATACAAACCCAGTTTGTGATACAGTAGGAGTTTGATAAAAATGTTCCTTCAATGGAGTGGCACTATTAGGAATTGTGGCCTTGTTTACAGAAGTGGATTACTTTAGAGGCTGACTTTGATGTCTCATAAATGCTCAAACTACGTCCAGTATCTCAGTCCATTCTCTGTTTCCTCAGTTTCAGCACCATGTCTGCATGTTTCTTTGTCCCAACATAATGATAATGGATTGAACCTCTAAAATTGTAAGCCATCTAATTAAATATTTTCCTTTATAAGAGTTTTCTTGGCTATGCTGTCTCTTTATTGTAATAGAAATCCTAATTAAGACTAAAGTTGATACCAGAAACTGAGGAAATTGTGTGATAGGACTGACTATACATCTGTTTGAAGGAATATGGATCTTGGGATTGGGAATTAAAAAAGCAGTTGAATATTTTAAATGCTGCTTAGTGGTCCATCCTAAATGGGAGCATGGAAGACAATGGTTCTGAGTGGATTTGAAATATTGGAATGGTTCAAGGGATTTCAGATAAGAATTTTAGTATGTTGACTAGATATTATTCTTACGATATTTTGGTGAGGAAAATGACCAGTTTTTGCTCTTATCTGAGGAGGTTGTTTAAGGTTACAGTGAGGAGATTTGCATTAATTCCATTGGCAGAGGAAATCTTAAAAAAAAAAAAAAACCCTACTGTAGGCTCAGTTGTATGGTTACTAGTTTTCATGCTTAAGCTTTATAAAGAGAATGAACAATCTGGGGAGAAAAAAAAGAGCATTAGAAAGTGGGATAAAGCTAAATTATGCATTCAAGAAAGTAAATAGATTAATAAATGGAATAAAGGGTGTGGGGACCTAAGAGCCAGATCACACACAACTGTTTCTAATTTGTAATAGAAATTTTTTAAAAAAAGTTTGGATTCAAGTTTAACCTCAGCACTTGTAAGGCAGAGGCTTGTGGATCTCTGGGTTTGAAGCCAGCCTGCTTAACAGTGCAATACCAGAACAGCCAAGCTTAGACAATGAAGGAAACCATGGAAACAAAAAACTGATAAAAATGTAATTGGACAAGGGAGCCATATTCCACTCTCAGCAATTGGCACAGGCCACCATTTCCTAAATATAACACCAGTGGCACAGGCACTAAGACCAACAATCAATAAGTGGGATCTCCTGAAGCTGGGAAGCTTCTGCAAAGCCAAGGACACTGTCAATAGGACAAAACGCCAGCCTACAGAATGGGAAAAGATTTTCACCAACCCTACAAGTGATAGAGGACTGATCTCTAAGAT
>PVIH01011171.1:15985-70851 GCA_004025045.1 Sigmodon hispidus | reverse complement strand
ATCATAACCTCATTTAGACTCCTTATTTCTCTGTTGAGGCTCTGTCTGGTTGATCTATCCAGGGTTGAAAGTGGGGTATTGAAGTCTCCCACTATTAGGGTGTAAGAATTGATGTGGAATTCGAGCTTTAGCAGTGTTTCTTTTACATATGTAGGTGCCCCTATATTAGGGGCATAAATATTTAAGATTGAAATCTCCTGTTGACCAATTTTTCCTGTGATGAATAAGTAGTGATCCTCTTGGTCTCTTTTTATTGCTTTTAGCTTAAAGTCTACTTTGTTAGATATTAGGATTGCAACCCTTGCTTGTTTCTTAGGACCATTTGACTGGAAAATCTTTTCCCAACCCTTTATTTTAAGCCTGTGTCTGTCTTTGCAGTTGAGGTGTGTTTCTTGTAGGCAACAGAACGATGGCTTCTGTTGTTGTATCCATCTTGTTATTGTGTGACGTTTTATAGGAGAGTTGAGTCCATTGATATTAAGGGAAATGAGTGACCATTGATTCATATTTCCTGCCATTTTTGGTGGTAACTTGTTTGTATTTCCTTTCTCTAGGGTATTCTTCTGTGGTCTTATTGATTTTTTGTGATTTTATGGATGTATCTGGGGTTTTTAGGTTGTAGTTTTCCCTCTAATACTCTTTGTAGTGCTGGATTGGCAGATAGATATTCTTTCAGTCTGACTTTGTCCTGAAATACCTTGTTTACTCCATCTATGGTGATTGATAATTTTGCAGGGTATAGTATTCTAGTTTGGCATCCATGCTGTTTTAGCATCTGTATAACTTCTGACCAAGCCCTTCTAGCTTTCACCATTTCCATTGAATAGTCAGGCGTTATTCTGATGGGTCTGCCTTTATATGTGAGTTGGCCCTTTTCTTTTGGAGCTCTTAAAATTTTTTCTTTGTTTTTTATGTTTTGTGGCTTGATTATAATGTGGCGAGCTGACTTTTTTTTGGGTCATATCTATTTGGTGTTCTGTAAGCTTCTTGTATCTTTATAGGCATTCCCTTCTTCAGATTAGGAAAGTTTTCTTCTATGATTTTACTGAAAACATTATCTGTGCCTTTGAGCTGGTATTCTTCTCCTTCTTCTATTCCTATTATTCTCAAATTAGGTCTTTTCATGGTGTCCCAGGTTTCCTGAACATTTTGAGTTATGGCTTTTTTAGTTTTACTATTTTATTTGACTGATATATCTATTTGAGCTACTGAGTCTTCCACTTCAGAGATTCTATCTTCCATCTCTTGATCTCTGTTTGTTATGCTTTTATCTGTAGTTCCAGCTTTCTTCTTCAGGTTTTCTATTTCCATTTTTGCCTCATTTTGCGCCCTTTTTATTTCTTCTATTTCAGCTTTTATTTCATCTTTTACTTCCTGGAATGTTTCTTTCATAGATTTGTTCATCTCTTCCAATTTTTTGTTTGTATTTTCTTCTATTTCTTTAAGGCGTTTTTTTCATATCTTCTTTTAGAGCTTCGATGTCATCAAACGGAATTTTTGGTGTTGCTTCCTTCTCTTTCCTCTTCATTGCTCAGTTCAGGTCTTGTATTTGTAAGATTGCCACTCTCTTCTGGAGTTACCATGTTGTCCTTTGTATTATTATGTAATTTTTTGCACTGACGTTTGCCCATGGCTTCAGTGGTTCACGATTAGATGGGTCCTGGTCAGTTGTGGCACTCGGGTTTGTGTGCCTCCTGTCACCTCTCTGGTCAGGGTCTGATTCTGTCTTTCAGAGACCCCTGCAGTTGTTTGTTCACTCAGTTCGAGGTCGTCGTGGTGGGTAGCCATGCAAATTCCCTCAGCAGGAGCTGTGGGTGTGGTCAGGGGCAGAGTTTACCTTCCCCTGCTCCAGAGTTTGCTGGACTCTGCAGACAGCACTCAATCCCAGGAGCAGAACCGGAAGCAATGGGAGCTCAACTCTCCCTCCCAGGCTGGGATATAGGTGCTGAGGCCTGGTGTCCCCTCCTCACCTCTGGGCGGGGTCTCAATCTGCCCTTCAGAGACCCCTGTAGTTGGTCCGCTCAGTTCGAGGTAGTGGCGGAGAGCCGTGCAAATTCCCTCAGCAGGAGCTGTGGATGTGGTCAGGGGCAGAGTTTACCTGCCCCTGCTCCAGAGTACGCTGGATGTTAAGGTTCTTAACTAAGTATAGTAATCAAGGCATAGTGGGTCTGAAAGAAAAAGATCAGAAGTATGGAATAGACTGTAGTTATAACTTTGCATGAATATATCCAATTGATTGTTGTGAAGTTTCTGGAGAAATAAATGTGATAAGAAACAATTTTGATCAGATGGAGAGACATGTTTAAAAGGAAAAAAAACCCTGTGGAGGTATATTATATATTTAATAAATATAGTCTGGAGTATCAGAGGACAGAGCCACCCACAAAGCCAAGCCATGAAGGTCAGGGAGTGGTGACTAATACCTTTAAACCTATCACTCACTCTGGATGTAGAGATCCAGCTAGATCTCTATGAGTTCAAGGCCTAACAGAGCCACGTAGTGGTGGCACACATCTTTAATTCTAGCTCTAGGAAAGTAGAACCAGGAAGTAAGATAGCTGTGGGAAGGAGAGGATGAAGGAGTTCAGCTTCCCTTGCCACTTCCCTCTTTGGCTGAAGACTGAGAGGTTGGAGTCAGAGGATTTAGAAATCTGGCCTGAAGTGTCACCTGGGTGAGAACTGGCTGTGATTTGTTCCCTATCTTTCTGATATTTCAGCTTTCCCCCAATATCTGGCTCTGAGTTTTATTATAATACCAAATAGAATTTCTGCAATAAAACCCCTCAATTTAAATTAGACATTATTAAAAACATGTTTCATACTTATAAACAACCCTTGGGTTTTGTAGAAAATATTAATAACCTTAGGTCGCATAAAAACTTACTAGACAGGCCTGCAAGGCAAGGTCTGTGAAAAAGGATGGTGATAAATGGATTTTAGCAAAGTTAATGTTTTCCTGTAAATGCTGTATAATGAATTTCAGTTTATACATCAAATAGAATGATTCAAATAAGTGATTCCAGCAATTATTACCATGACCTGCAGAGAATTTGAACTAGAAACTTTGCACTTTCTAGATATGAATGAAAAATGCTTTATCCATGTGGAAAAATAGCTTAACATTAATAAAATTATATATAAAAGGTATATTTATCATTTACAGAAATCCACTTCTTCAAGTAGTATGTTGTAGGAATATAAGTACACATTTACACGATAAACTTATAAATGACTTTTTGTATGTGCTTTATTCACAGTTTCCCTAAACTTGAAAATCACATAGTGTTTTTTAAATGAGGTGACATACAAGTCTGTTTTTTTTCAAGCAGTATTTTTTTTTTAGTATAAAACTAAATAAATGGTGATTCTTATGACTCAACCTTCTGAAGGTAGAATCATCCCTAAGAACAATTGACTGAGAGGTATAAGAAAACTTGCTGTGCAAATCAGGGGAAATATTTCTGTTTCAAGTTTCTGTTTTGGCTTTTTTCATTGACTGACTATAAACTGTCAATCTAAAATAAGCACCACCTTTCTATGGTAGTCACCTTTAACATCTACAAACATGGGAACCCTATCTGATTTTTTATCCCCATGATTTGTCTTTTCCAGAGTGCGATGTAAATAGAGTTACACTGTTTAGTTTTTCTGTGGTGGGTTTCTATCATTCAACATAATGCATTGGAAATTACAATGCACAGCCTTTTGTAGTGTACATCAATAAGGCATTAAAAACACCTGATTGATATTCAGTGTGTGAATGTATCAATCATACTTACTTATCCACTTACTAGTTAATGGGCTTTTGTATTGTTTTTTGGTATATAGCTATTATGAATGAATCTGTAATAAATATTTTCTTACAGATAGCAAATATTTTTTTTCTCAGCTGCATGCTAGAAATTAGTTATAGCTTATCTCTGTGTGTGGTACTGGGACTTGGATGTATGATGCTGTGAATCTTAAGCAGTTGCTGTACCACTGAACTGTATCTCATTCCAATTTTAGTTGTTTGTTTTGAGGTAAGGCCTTATTATTTTACCGAAACTGTCCTTGACCTCATCTTGTATATTTGGTGACCCTTGAACTAGAGATCCTCTTTCCTGGTTTCCCAAGCAAGTGGTGTTACAAAATGTTACCACTAGTCTTAGCTGGGATACATATTCCTAGGTGTATTTAATTTTTCCTAATACATCACACCCTACCAAACTCTCTGTTCATGCTTCCATTATGACCAGCAGTGGAAGGGCTCTGGTTCTCCAAATCTTTGAAAACACTGTAGTTTCTCTATCCTTTCATTTTATTCATGCTAGTTAATGGGTTGTGGGTTTTCAATCCATCTTTAATGGACACTGGTATTGAACATCTTTTTATGTGCTGTCTGTGATTCACATTTTTTCTTCCAGGATGTCTATCAGGGTCATTTGCCAATGTTTCAATTGAGTCATTCTTAAAGCTTACAGTAGGGAGGGTTTTTTTTTTCCTGTAATTATATCCTGCATACATTCGTTAATATAATGGGTGTTTGGATGTATCCTCAATTGGTCTGTTTCTTACATTTTAATTTTTGATATAATATTTCAAAAAATAGATGCTTTATTTTGGTGCTCTTTGTTTTCTTTTTTGATTTCTGTATTTTGAGTTCTATATTTGAAACCTTTAACTTGTCACTTGGATTTTTAAAAACTGTTGCCAATTGAATCATTATATCTTTGCAACTTAAAGCTGACTATATTTAATGTAAAATTTCTTGTGCATCTGCCTCATAATTTGTCCAGATAGATGATAAATCTACCATCAGTTATTGGGAACAATTTCCAGTATCCTTGAACAGACTATGATCAAAAAGCAACCGACCCTCTTAGGTTAATGTATGTATTTCTGATATTTTGAAATTCTTATTTTACATATTTTGTCTTATATCAAAGTTATACAATCTTGACTAAGGTAAGTTTTGAGTGGTATCTTGTGAGGAGATGAAATTTGCTACCTTTCACCTCACTTCTTATTTTTTTTTCAAACCATGAAAAGATACTTTTACCAAGTGACATCTAGTATCATTTGCTTCATTTATGTTGAATTTTGACTAGAAATGTGTTGAGTGCCAGGCAGAAACATTTGTAAAGAATTGTTGTTCAGCCAACGCTGAGTCTTTGTCTCCAGCACAGTCATTCGTGCATGTGAACATACTGTCTTTTAATTTTGTTTAGATTATTGTTTTAGAGTCTTCTCTTTGCAACTCTTTCAGTTACATTTGTCCTTATACATTTCATGTGGTTTAATGTTATAAATAGTCTTGGCTTATTTCAACGTATAGTTAATTATTAGTATATATTTAAAGCATAATTATTTTGTATTGAGACTTGTTTTGCAACCTTGTCCTTTTGGTAACTTCTTAGATTATTTGAGAACATTTAGGATCTATTGCTTTGTTTGTGCAGAACTCTCATAGTCTTTCTTTCAAACAGTGTGGCCTTTTTATTTATTTCTAATGGTATGAATTCCTAATTCATTTTTCTAAACTAGTAGAGAGTCTAACTCTCTTTGCCACATATATATCATTAGATAACTTTATTCAGACCTCAGTTATTATCAAACTTTTATTGACAGCCTTCTCCTTCATTCCTGCTTTGCATAATTTTTATTATTCTGATCTTGGTGATTTTTCTATGTACTAATATAATTTAGTTTGTATTTTTTCTTGAAAAATATGAATTAAATTTATTAATTTCTGAACCTAACATTTTTCCTAATAGAAAGGATTATTGAATTCCATAATAGAAAATGGATTTTTCATTTTCTTCTTTTACTCTTATTCACTTTATTTTCTACACAGATCTTAATTTTGTCTTAGTATACAGGAAGGATTGGACCCCTTGTATTTGCATGCTAGGTAATGCAAGCAAGTAGTTTCTTCTTGTGTCTTCTTGATGAATTGGTCATTCTGCTCTAGTCATGCTTAGCAAAGTGTTACCACTTTAGACATCCTTTACCTGGTATTATACAGGCCTATTTGTAATTACTGTATCACACAGTATACTGATCTGTAAACATTCTGGCCATAATGTGTGCTGCAAATGTTAAAGGCTCCCCATTATGAGTGGGTAGCTGACCTGGAGCTCCAGCTCCCTGGGAGAAGTTAAGGTTCCAAAGAATCTACATTCTACAAATGCATGTAATTCTCTATAGTCACAGGGAAGCCAGAAGAGGAATTACTCCGCTTGGAGTCATCTGACTTGAGGATCACAGGGAACTTTTGCTTCTGCCGTTGGTTTTCTCACAGCCTCCCTCACTACTTTTGATGCACTGGAGTCCTGTCAAAGTGTTGCTTGATCACTACTGTAGGCATATGCATTATACATTTTCATTTTATTATTAGCAGAATGTTATATGGCTATGGATGCATTTGTAACTTATTCAGTTTCATACCTTATTGTAGAAGTTATTACATACTTCAAGAAACTAAAATTTGTTTCGAACTCCACAATATATTACCATATTTTTAGCCAATTGTTTTGCAAATGATTAAAACACTTGACTATGAGAATATCTGCCTATTGATATTTTAATTAAGAACATTTTTCTGTGTTTATACTGAACTTTACATTGTATATCTCACTATTTACATGAACCTCTTAATATATGCCATTCATAATTCTGCCATACAGTTAATTCTTGAAGCACTACCAAGCAATTTGTTACTAGTATGATACCATTGACCTAGAAGGCTTTTAAACACTGTTATGAATAATGACTTTCGTGCACACTCTCTGACATGAGATTATTGCTCTGCTTTGTGAAATACTTATAAAATAAAGAAAATATGTAACATTAATTTTGGTAACAAAAATATGTTGTATATTAGCTGAGCATATGATCATTTTATATTAAATCATATTTCTTTACATACTTCAGCCAAGAAAAGCTGTGCTTATGATTTGGGGTTGCTTCTAATGTGTTTCTTTAGCTCTACCTATAACATTAAATTTTCTGTATTAAATTAAAACTCAAATAGTATCTGGGGACAGATTCAAGTAAAAAAAATTCTGTTTGAATATAACACTTTTCTTGTTTTAATTGAAGATAGATTCTTTGCTCATACAATACATCCCAACCACAGTTCTTCCTTCCTCTACTCTTCCCAGATTCCTTTCTCTCCTCTTCCTCCTCCTCATCCTCCCCCCAGACCTACTCCCCATTCATTATCCATCTTCTGTTAAAAAAAAAAAAAGCACAGGCCTTGAATAAGACTAAGATACTTTTCATGACACCCCCTAAAATCCAAAACCATAGTAATTGGAAAAAAGATTGCAAGTGTCATTAATGGTTTCCTACACTGATCTACATTAGCTGATTATGAGATATTAAATGTCAGTTTGAAATCATTATTGTGTGTAGCTATAGTCCTCAATACACTATCCTAGTGGCTTAAAATATCTGATATTAGGGACTGGAGAGGTGTTTCCATAACTAAGTGTAGCTCCTGCTCTAACAGATGACTTGAGTTCAGTTCCCAGCACCAAAGTTTGTTAGGTCAAACCACCGGTATGTTCAACTCCAGTAGGATCAGATGCCTCTTCCAGCTTCCTCAGACAACTACACTCATAGATACACACATAATTAAAAGCAAACCTTTGAAAAAGACTTTGTGGTAGTAAGTCAAGATGTGGCTAGTCTTCTGTTTTCTGATATCTCAAGATCAGAATAAGCACCTGTAATTTTATCTGAAGTCTTGTGTGCTAAAGATTCACTTCTATAATCTCTTCACATTTTTTAGAATTATAACACCATTTGTTTGGTTGTGGTCCTCATATCTTCACTCACCCTTGGTTACAGATTTCTCTCTGTCCCCCACTATGCTTTTTTTTCCCTCTCCACGTTATGAGCTTGCCTTTCCAAGTATGTGAGCTAAGAAGGACCATATAGACCAATACTATTGTATATATAGTATATGCAATACTACTACCAATACTAGCCTTTCTTTAGAGAAATGGTTCTTGGGAAAACTGTTACAGAAAGTCATAAATATCAGGTTGTGGGGTCATTGATGACCATCCCAGTGACTGTCTACTACAGTAAACATTATAAACTACTTATTACAAAACTGGGGGTACTTGTGTTTTTATTTAATTTAGAATAATTGATGTTTTTCAAATTAGAATTAAATTGCCTAGAAAATTTCTATTTAGACACTATTTAAAGGTTTTTTAAATACATCATTAAAATTTCATCTTATCCAAAGATACTATCATCCTACCAGAATATAACCTCTAAAGCAAATGATATAGTCCAGCTGGTAGAATGCTAGCCTACCATGTATAAAATGCTACATTTGACCCTTCATATTATATAAGCTGGATGTAGTGTCCCACACCTTTAATCCACCTTGTTAGGTAGCAACCATATACTTGTTAGGTAGCAACCAGAGGATCAGAATTCCAACACTGTGTCCACCATGGAGGAAGAGAGGGAAGGGAAAAGGAAGCAGAGAGAGATATGCAGAGGAAGAAGAGTAAGATAACCCACAAAAGGCACTGTAAGCATAGACCAACTTGAGTAGAATCACAGCTCCTGAGAGGGTGAGGTAAGAGCATCCATACCAAGTTCAAGTTTAGCCTAAATATATAGGGCCCCTGTTGGTAATATGCATGCATATATAATGCACATTTATATATAAGGTCAAGTTATTGTGAGGAAAGTATAAACACAGTGTAGAATCAGTGTGAGAATTTATTGAAACTCTAGTCCAACTACTTTTAAAAAGTATTTCAAGATTCTGTTTATTATTATTATTATTATTATTATTATTATTATTATTTAGATGGAGATAATAATTGTCTATTGGACAGTCTTATAGTTTATATAAGATAATAAAATATAACCTCAATATTTTACAACCGCACTGTAGCTTGTTTGTAGTGTGGATCATTATTTTGCACACCACTCCTCAAAAAAATGAGGAATTCTGCTCTATTGGTGAAACCTACTAACTCATTCTTAGTAAGCTGAGTATTTTCTTTGCTTATTTGGAGATAGTTTAAGAAATAGTTCCATCATATACATTATATACGATGTATACATTGCTTATGATTAAAATGACACAATGCTAAATTAAATTACAATAGCTTTAGATTTTCTCAATTACATATGTCAGTATTTCTAATTGACATACCAATGGTAATGGAAGTGTCCCTAATGCTCATACCAGGTTATTGACATTGACATTTAGGCCAAGAAATGACTCCTAAGTGACTTATGATGGGATGTGGTAAATCATATATAGGAAGTGAAGCAGCTAAAGGAGTGATGTTCCAAAGTCACTGTTCAGCAGTTCACATATAGTGGGTCTGAAGTCAGGTCTTAAGTGAAATTAATGTTGAAGTTTTTATGAGTGATTTAAATACATTTTCCAGAATTTTATTGTGGAAACATTAACACTGCAAAATGTTGAATTTTCTAGTGAGCAGCCACATACCTTTGTTATACAAGTGATAATTTACTACATTATCTTTTTTTCACATTTCAATTCATTCTGTTTTTTTTCTTTACTCCTTCAACAGTCTATTGCTGGTGTTTCCAGGTTGTGCAGTAACTATTTTAGCCTGTGTGCTCTCAGCTACAACTTATGCTCTGACAAAAGGATTTTAATCCTGAATCTTTCCATGATACCTTGCAAGTAAAATCCAGCTTGAAAACAAGAAGATGTTGTTGTGATAACTGGTTAGAATGTGTAGATAGTAATGTTCTCACTAAGGATGTTACAGATGCAAGATTTATTTTATAATGTATAGTAGACATTGTCAGGGACTGCCATGGACATTAGCACGTTGGCTCTCCGTGTTAGGTTCTGAATTGTGCATACCTCTGAAAGCCTTACTTCCTCTTCAGGATCATTTCCATTGTTGGAGTAGTTCTGTCCCCATGAGGTTATAGTGGATTAGTCATTGGGATGAATCTGACATTACATTGCTTTAAGAATACCTTTCAAAACCACATACTATAATTCCTCAAGTTTGAAGGACTTTATTTCAAAGTTGTAAATCTATTATAGACCAAAGTAAAAAAAAACAAATAAGCAAACAAACCATGTCTGAATTGTAGTAACTCTTATTACAGGAAGAAAATCCTTTAGCTAGGGTACTGGCCAAGAGAATTTCACAAGAGCAAAATATTTTGTGAACTAATTTAACATAGAATTAAATACATTTTTGAGCACAAATAGATGAAAGTAACATAATATAATGTAATGTTTTGTAAATAAAATATTTTCTTTTTATTTATTTGTATGAACTTATTCTGTCGCCTATTACCATTTTCTTTTAAGCTCCATCTTATTTTTATAGTGAAGTGGGAGATGAGAGATATTGCTTTAAGAGACAGGCAACTTTGGATCTCAGATTGACTCTTTTGACCTTTTACCGTGATGGAATCATAAATATCATGAGCTGTGTAGTCAGAAGGGGTTTTCCTAATACCCTGTACTCCATGTGCCAAATCAATAAGAAATACTGGTAGAGTTGTCTATATCAAATTTCAGGTTTACTTCTGTCTTAGTTTGGGTTATTATTGCTGTGAGGAGACACAATGGCTACAGCAGCTCTCATAAAGAAAAACATTTAATTGAGGCTGGCTTGCAGCTCAAAGGTTTAGCCCATTATCATCATGACAGGAAGCATAGTGGCATGCAGGGAGACATGGTGCTGGAGAGGCAGCTGAAGAGTTATACCTCCAGATCTGCAGGAGACAGGAAGACAGAGTGAATTGGGCCTGGCTTGAACACTCACAGCCTGAAAGCCCATTTCTGATATACATTTTCTCCAGCAAGGCCACAACTTTTAATTGTACTATTCCCTATGAAGCTATGGGAGCATTTTCATTCAGACCACCACAGAGACCAAGGAACAAGTCACAGAGAATCCATGATTTTCTTTGATTTGGGGGAGGTGTGCGGCTGAGATGATGTAAGGAAAGGAGGCTGAGATATGTGTCACTGTAACTGGCTTCTAACCAGAAGGATAGGGATGTTGTTGGGTCTGGGGAAAGCCAGTGGCTGAGAGTCCTGAATTTGCCTCACTCAGAGAGACTAAGTCACCTATATAGGTTTTATTCTACTATATTAAACAGACTCCACTAGCAGTGTAGGCCTGTTTTCATCCATATTACGCTCTGCTGAGCTTTTTACTCTTACAAGTCAAACCTAAGGGTACAGGATCAGTACAGACACCTGCTGAGATGGTTCCTGGAGTGTGGCAAGTTCACTGCCATGACTCTGATGAAGGGCACACTGTCAAGAGGCATAAGTATTTTCTTTGGCGTGGACTTATCCAGACTCTGCATATGACAACAGTTGCTTCAGCAGCCATACAGGGAAGTTACCTAACCCAGGCTCAGCAGGCAGAGATGACTGAGCATTTAATAGACTCCATCTGCCCAACTTATGCTGACAGAACAGTACTGGAGTTAGTTTGTTCACAGCCCTCCTGGGACTCTTGTTCTTCAGCAGATCTTTATAAAGATCTAGTTAGAGAATCAGACTTGCTGCTGCCCATGACCTCCTGAGCACAGCAGAGGCTAATCTGTCAACCTAGTTCCTGCTTTTCTTATGTTGGGGAAAACATTCCCTACAGTTGTGGGATGGTTCTTTTTCCATTGTGAGGTTTAAAGTCAGGCTGGAGAGACGATGCCACAGTGAAGTCTTGCTCTTAACAGAGAAGCTGGGTTGGTTCACAGCATTCACATTAAGCTATCTTAGACCATGTGTGGCACGAACCTGAGATGATCTCATACACTCTTCTGGCCTCTTTGGTCAGTTGCACTCATGATACACAACACATAATTTAAAATAAATCTTTAAAAGAAAGGATATTTTAAAAGATGTCTTTATTTTTTTAAATTCCATATTCTTTTTTTTCATTGTTTTAAGACCTGGTATCATCCTACTAATTAAATATTTATTAGATTACCACAGTGCATATATGAATACATAGGGACTAACTCATATCACCTATCTACAAGGAACTACAGTCAAAGAGGAAAGAAAGGCAGTAAAGGCCACTTGTACTAAAAGGAGAAGAAATAGATCCTTGTGAGTGTCTGTACCCTTTTCTCTACCTTTCCCCAAACCTGCTTTGCCAGCATGATCATAGCTCTGTGCTGTTAGGGGAAAATGTGCAATGACTGCACACCTGGTGTTTTCTTCCACTTTAATTTCATCATGTACGTTACTCAAGTTCAAGGGCTAATTTTAGATGCCAGTTGGATTTTCTGTCTGGGGGCAGGTCTATGCTCTCTTGTATTGGTGCATTATTTTATTCTGCTAAACAGGTGTGTTTCAATGTTTTCTTGCTTCTTTATTGTAGCAAGGTGTGAAAGTTGAGCGTTCAGATTGGTCAAATTAAATTTCTCTATTTCCTAGTTGTACATTATGAACATTATGAAATTAGTATATTTATATTACTATTTTTCCAGTCATACCTAGGTTGTAATCACTATACATTCATCTTTCTGTTCATCTTTCCTTCTTTCATACCTGTTTAAATACTGCTAGTTTGTTTCCATATCATAAACTATAAGATCTCTTAAGGATCACAATCATCTTGTAAGTTACTGACACAGCTGTTCTCTGAGAAGGAAATATAATGTTGGCTTAATATTAGATTGAAGAGAACTGATACACACCACTTCCCTGTAACACATACCTTCCCTTAATCAAAACTTGAAACTCCCCAGAAAGAGTTTTCTTATTGGAGTTGTAATTTTCTTCATATACTCCAATTGTGTTTTTGGATTATATCCAAGCATTGATTTTTTCATTTTATAATCATGCTTCCCTTTAGGGCAAAGAATGGGCTTCCACTGCTGTTTGATGTGAATTCAAACTGCTGATTGAGTTGCATGCTTGCATCCAGCTGATGAGATGAGTTCAGCCTCACTGGCTCCTGGGGCACTGCCTCTCTCCACTTCCTCTTTCAGCAGAATTGTGGAATCCTAACTACTTCCCCCATCTGCAGACATAGAGCACAGAAACTATTTCAGATAGTGGACTTGGTCAGGTTTTAATAAACCCATGATTTTCATGCATTGTTTGGTTTAGAGTTTCTGTGATCTAAATCAAAATATAATTTTCTCTCTTACTTTTCTTCTTCAACCCACACTTGATGTAGGAGATATGGAGACTGGAGGTTTCTGTTGTCCCCTCCTGTCTCCCCTTTCTTCCCCCTCTCTTCCTCTAATTTGTGGAATAATAGGGGGAAAGGGGCTCAGGAAAACTGTCTGTACTCACCCAGACAGCAGCAGGTTTCCCACAGGCACCTCTGTGTTTTGTGAACTTTCATTTAAACTGAGTCACAAACTTTGCAGTTTAGCTGGCACCAGGGGACAACAGAATGTTGTCTTTACCCCTACCCATCTTAGAGTTTACTGTGTCTTCATATACCCCATCAGCAGCATGACGATTGGTGGCATAGCCTTGCTCTCTGCCCTTCTGACACTGACACAAGAAATTCCAAATCTGCCAGTAGCAAGCATGCTGGGGTCACTTAAGTTGTGCTTCTGAAAATAAGCACCTGCCCTGGACATTTGCTGAACTGTCCAAGAAGTAAGAAAGCTCAATTCTTGTCCAGGCAATTATACTTAAAAAAAAAATCATACTTCATTTGTCTAGAGCTGTCTCTATAAATACGATTGCTTGCTTGTTACAGTATGGTACAATTTAACAGAGCAGATTGAAAATATAGAAAGTTAGTTCCCTAAATGTTGTTTGTGTAGTGAAAAGAATAACTGCTCTATAATTAGGTTTTCCAAAGATAGAATTTTTAATAATGGTCGATTAGATAAAACAGAACTTGTGAGATGGTATTTTTCTTATAAACATTTGCTCTTGTTCTTGTGAAGATGAAAGTAGCCTTAGTGATAGCAGTTACCTTACCAGTTCACAAGGTAAAGTGAGTTACAAAATATCAGTGATGGCTGTGTTTTAACATTTATTCGAATTAACATTTAATGTAGTGTTTTTGTTGCTACAGAAATAACATTTCTCCACGGGTTTGAATTAATATTGAATACATTTTACACATTAATTTTATCCATGACTATTTTCATGCAGTTTTTACATCTGGAAACATGTCATTTTTTTTAAATATGATATTTTCACTTACTATGTTTGTGTGTTGATGGATCTATGTGGGTGAAATTCCCCATGTCTGGAAGTCAGAGGGCAGCTTAATTGGAGTCAGGCTTGGCGATAGATGCCTTTTCCCACTAAGGTGTCTCCTTGGCCCACAAGCCATTTCTTAATAACATTTTCCCTATTTTCATGAGTCTATGTCATAGGGATTTTGTATTTGTGTACAATTTTTAGGTAGAATCCTTTTAGCATGTATAACCCTGGCTTTCCCAAAATTCTATAAATTGAGAGAAAAGCTTTAAAACAAATTCTTCAGAAAGCTTTTATGTCTACAATACACATCTACTATATTCAATAATAACCCCCACTGATCTTGATAATGGAAATATGGACTCATTTATCTTATTTAGAAGTCTTCAGCATAATCTATATTATGACTTCCCAGTCAGATATATGGAACTATTTGTATAGCAGTTTCTTTGACATTTATTTTACTTTATCAGCCAGGACAATTTTGCATTGGGGATGACTGTGTAGTCTGGTGCATAGTGAGGCTTGGCTAGCAAGATTATTGCCATTTGCCCATTAAAACCTCCAGCATGAATATGATAACAAACAGCTTACCTCTAACTAGCAGGTGCCCATCAATTCCTGGGTGAATTTTTCTTTTCCACTGGCCAGGTGCTGTTTGCCTTAATTTACTGTATGTTCTATATAGTTTCCTCTACATGCTTGCATGCAGTTATCATTGAAATAAACTTTAAGGTAGATTTTGGACATATCTTTATTCTATGTAATATTTACATATTGTATAAAGTATGTACATAATATCTATATGAATATTAGGCACATTTATATTCTATGTAATATCTACATTCTATAACAGCAAAGATGTTATAGAACGCTTTACTTTAGCAGTTGTTGTCACAGTACCAACATCTCCATTCCTGAATGGCATCTCTCCTGTGTGGACTTGAACTTCCATCAGTCTTCATATTCTTTGTTAACTTTATGTTCATGGGACACTCAGTGCTCAGTGATGTAAAGATATCTTCACTTTCTCATGTAGGAGTCCTGCTTACTCTCTGTAGGTACACAAAAACATACACAGTTTGAAACTATGGGTGAATTCAATGCTTATTGAAAATCTACCTTGTCCCAAGTCAAAATGTGTTAGCAGTAACTTAAATGAGCCCTGATCATTTGATTTCCATCACTGTCAAAATGCCATATTATACCAATAGTACTTGAAGTACATGAAATACACAGAAGATAGTAGATGAGGCCAGAGGTCTGGAGAGAACACTCAGCAGTTAAGAAACTTGCTGCTCCAGAAGAAAACCCAGGTTCAGTTCCCAGCACCTACATGGTGATTCCTCATGTTCCTGTGACTCCAGTTTCAGGGGTCTGACGCCCTCCTCTAGCTTCTCTGAATTGTGTGTGCTGTACATACATACATACATACATACATACATACATACATACATACATACATACATGCAAAACACATTCACATAGATCAAGATTAGTCTCTCAGAAAAGAAATGCAACACACATTAGCAAGCATAAGGAAAAATGTCTGGAATGGAAATTCTATTAACAATTATCTCATAGCTGTATTCAAGTATATATCCAAATAGCTATAAATATTCTTAAAAGATCTTCCTCGATCAGTGATTAAATGTGGCTCAAACTGATTTTTAGTAAAGAATGAAAATTGTAACTTTATTATAAAGCCTTGTTGATTTTTAGTTAAAATACTTACTAAAAGCTTTTATCCAAAAAACATATCTAGACTATTTTTTATAAAGTGGATGCTGGCATATTATATATGTGTGTGTGTGTGTGTGTGTGTGTGTGTGTGTGTGTGTGTGTGTGTGTATACACACACATCAGTTGCTAGGAGATAAGGAGATATATGTTTCAGTTTATGCAAATCTAATTAAGGGTAGAAATTTGAAGTTATTTTTATAACAAGTAGAGGGGGAAGAGAAGAGGATTGCTAAGTTTTATAAAATTTAACCTATCACCTCAGATTGTGAAAATGCGGTATAGTCTGATGAATGAGACAGAACTTAATATTTCAATCTGTTCTGAGGAATTTAATATGAAAATTACTCTATAAAAGGTATATATAGCCACTTTGTTGTTGTTGGTGGTACTAGTGCTAATGGTGTTACTGGCAGTTTTGGTGGTTTGTGTTGTATAGCAGTGGCTTTTCAGGACATTTTGGCCCATTAACAGGAAACCATGCAACATTAATTTATCAACAAAATATACTGTCTGACATGTCTGAAATTTTACTGTTACTGTGGCTTTAGACTTCATAAACAGTACTCCAATAACTTTTTTATGTACTAAGAGGTAATTTGTTCCTAGGCCCAGTCTCCATGGTGTAAAGCAGAGTATCTCAGTACTGGACCTCACAGGCTGAAATATATCAGCCAAAGGAAGAGATCCCCTGTTTCTTGATCATCAAACAAAATGCTCAGCACTAAAAGCTTTTCTCCAAAAAACATATCTGGACTATTTTTTATAAAGTTCCTATCATAACTTTGTCTCCATCTGAGCTGTTCCCTAGTTCAGTTTCATGACTTGCTCAGACATCTACCCTTGAAGATACCAGTGTTTAGATTAAGTCAATTCAAGGCAAAAGTCATGGTCATTGACAGTGAGGTAGAGCAGGACACAATGCAGGAGAAAATCAGTCTGTTCATGAAGGGATTGTGCACTGGGGTGCTTAGAAGTTGAAATGGACCATGTTGTGTCAGTCTGATGACACTTTTCCAGTTATCCCCTTTATGAAAAGACCCATTTTCAGAAAGACTACTGAATGAAAGTGAGTTTTTACAGAATCTTCTATTTGACCTGAAAGCTAAAATGAGGAGTAGGATAGAAGGGATTGCAAACGAGACAAGAAAAATGGGGTAAAATGAATACAGAGGTTTAGATTCCTGTTCCTCAGATGCCACTCTACTGTTACTATTTAGCATGGCATTATTAGGAAAGAGCCACACCATGTAAAGATCAATACTTACCCACTTACTTTCTGTCTTTAAATTTGCTCTACATTGAGGCAAGCCACACAGAGGCAGGCTGTTTGCCTATTCTAAATGTTCATAGTTAGCCTTTCCATTTGACAAGGAGCTTAGAGATCATTTGATAGTCATGTTAATCTGAATCATTTCATTGCATAGTAGTAGCACTTGAAGTCATGGCATTTTATAAAATACTTTAAAGACCATTATATATATATGTATATGAAAATGCCTATCTTTTCCCTCCTGATGGCATGTCTAATTCAAGATGTCCAGTTTCTGCTTTTCTGCCAAGGATAGCTAATCTGTTGGTAGTGTAAGGAGAAGTCTGCACAACCAGCCAGCAAATTAAAAGCAACAGTGGAATGCAGTATGCTAACTAGATCTACACAAGATAAAAATAGGAAATGCATGGTCTGTTGTTCCACTTTAAATTTTAAAATGAAAATAGATTATAAGGTTAATTCCTTTTTTATTACTTTATAAGTAACCAAGTTGTCAGTTCGATCCTATGTGACCAAAAAAATGTGAAAATTAGTAGATATAAATGTGCATTGCACAAAATGAAAATGTTTAAAGCCTTTGAAATATCTTTACGTATGCATGGGGACTTCAGATCCAGTGGAGTGTTATCTATGTTCAGACATTATCTTAATGAAGATCTGTAAAAATTCATCCTGAGATGTATAGTGTATAAGTAGTATTAAACATGTGTATTCCATTGGAGAAAGCCAGATGGACAGAAAATAGCCCAATCCTATCTGCAGTTTTAATATCCCCTTATTTAGAAACCTGGAGTTGATGTTGTGAGTTCCCAAAGCAGAATTTATACTTTCTCCATTTTAATAATGTCTACTCAGCTCCTTATGATCCAGGTTGAGTTGCTATGAAGAGAGCATAATGTTGAAACTGGAAAACTATGGGAAAGTTGAATTCAGGTAGAAGTTATATGAAAAGGTTTGCATGATGTGTGCTGTGAATCCATAGGTCTCTTTCTCCTTCTAATCTCATATAGAGCCAAGAGAAATGGACCACTAAGAAGTCAAGGCAGTATGTGTTGACTAATGTACACTAAGTATATTTAGTGGGTTTAGAAATAAAGTGAAGAGAGAAAGAGAGAGAGAGACAGAGAGAGAGAGAAAGAGAAAACATGAATCTTAGACAAAAACAAAAGTGTTGGGGGTATAAGGAGGAATAGAAGGGAAGGAATATGGATTTATTTGGCCCAAACTCTTTAAATACATGAATGAAATTCTCAAACAATAAAAAGAATAAAATAAAAAATCTCTATAACTTTAGAATATTCATTTTAAACAAACATTTTTAAGATAACCTCTTAAAGCTTACAATATAATGAACATATATAACATTGTACACATTATATTAAAGTTCAGATGATATGTACAAAATAAATTATTATTATATAATAAACATCTTCTGTGTCATATGTCATAAAATTTGTCTTTCATAATAATAATTTTCTCAGTGCTAAAATTAAGTGCCAACTAATTTGCTCTGATTTTAAACTTTCATTTAAGATGATATAACAATACTTAATTAATGAACTTAAGTGGTATGTTGCTTTTAATTTTAATCAGTAGAATAACTGTATGTAAGTCCACATGCACGCACAAGCACACTGACTGGTTGGTTTCCCCAAAGCACTGTGTCTCATAATAAGCATTAGAAACAAAGTTGTTTTTCAAGTTAATGATTATTCTGACATGACACAATTGATATAATTGCAAATTATGTTTTATAGTGAATGGAAAATATGATCATTTTTAATTTAGAAATCAACATTTGTTAAAAGCAGTAATCCACATTAAAAACATTTAATTCAGTGCACATTTAATTTTCAAAACATTGCTTCAGGCAAAGGTTTGACATTTACTTACAGTTATAAGATTGATTTTCAGGATTAAGCTGAAAAAATTTAATTTGCTATAGCAAGTCCTTGGTAAAAATATGAACACCATCCAAAATTTCATACCCATCTTTAATGAAGGCCTTTCTTTGTCAAAGTCGATGTCATAGTTACACTTAATTACTCTTTAAGCTTATGGAATAATCATAGCAATTTAACTTAAATTAACACGATTGCTCAGATGTCAACATCAGTAAACACTCCAGAATCACACTTAACACCACAGTTGTTTTTTTTGGTTCTACCTAACTATACAGTAAGAATTGTATAAACTGTGACTCATACTTGTGTCCTAATAGAGAATAGAGCTTTGGGTTTTCTGAATGGCTGGTGATCACACACTATTTGGGGTTAATGAAGAAGTGACACAGGATATCTGGAGTCCTGTGATGTTCCCTAACTCTGTAAATCTCTTTGCTCTCACAATATCCAAGTTTCTAAACTGACTTATTTCCCATCATCATTTGTGAGAGTTAGGCTCATTAGCATCCAATCATGGCACATAAGAGCAAAGATTGTTACTTAAATCTTGATTGTGTATGCATTTTTAAATGGGCACCCGAGTTTATACATTCTAAGTAATGGGGGTGGGTGGGTACTCAGCATTCCAGTACTTCATGTGCTACACACACTCAAGTTTAGGATGTTGGGCTTCAGAACATTTTAAGACTCATTGAGAAATCATTCCCAATACACTGTTGGGGTATGTACAGTTCAACAGCACTAATAAAATGATGTGCTGGCATAAATGAATACACATTTAGAATTGATATTTCAGTATCCAAGAGAGCATTAATGTGAGATAGCCATTATGAAAAACTAGATTACGAGAGCATCAGGTTTCTGAGCCATATCTGAGAAACCCATGCTTTCACACACTTCACAACCACTTATAGACTTGTACAATATTCAATGTATCTCTTCAGTGAATTACAGACCAAGAATCATATTCTCCTTCTCTGTAGCTTGAGGGATAATCCTAACAGTTTCTCTTCTCACTCCATTTCTGCCATCAGTATATCTGTTAGTATCTTCTCAGGTAATTTTTTTTTTAGTTCTTAATACTCTTGGTGTTTTGCTTGTTGCTGCTGTTTTTAATGAGTGTATACAATAATTAGTATCATCGTGATGTCTTTATACATACACATCTAGTACTCAACTCATATTTACCCCATAACCCTCTCATTTTTTTTTTAAAATTATATTTCTCATTGAAATAGAATTATTTTACTTTTACTCTATTTCTTTCCTGTTATTTCCCTTCCTTTACCCCAAGATTATTGTTTGCTTTCATGTTATATATAAAATGAATATATACATATTTAGACCTGTATTTCTCATATGAGAGAAAATAGAAACCCTTAGTCTTTCTAGCCTGTTTTGATTATGGCAGGATTTTCAAGTTCCATTAATTTTCCTGCTGGTGACTTGGTTTTTTTTCTTGTGAATGAATGAAATTAAATTGTATATGTGTGTATTATGAGGGTGTATTTTTATTATCAGTTTATCAGCTAGTGGACATCTGAATTGACTTCAAAAATGGATTGGGTATATATTGGATATAATGAATATTTTTACACCACTAAGTTTGTGTTTGTACTAATGTTATGATATGTTTTCTTAAATGTTTTAAATCAATTTAAAGACTTGTCCATATCTTGGCCATTATGAATAAATCTAGCCATAGCCATAGCAGCAATAAATGTAGATGTGCAGGTATAGGCAGTATGCTAACTGAAAACTCTTTGAGAATGTACCCAGGGATGGTTGGACCAAATGGTAGGTTTTAATGAGTTGTTTGCTTTACTTTCTTTTTTTTATATAACATGAATCTTTATTGATTTTTTTTTTTGGAATTTCACATCATGCATCACAATTCAACTCACCTCCTACTCCCTCCATATCTGCCCCTCACCCATAGAGTGTCCCCTCAAAGAACCTACTCCCAAATTAATTTTAAAAGACCATAAACCACCTCACTCCTCTGTCTATTTTACCTCTCCAACACCTCTTCATTAGAAACAGTGGGTGTGATATATCACATCTAATTTTGTCCAATCAGCCCTACTTACAAATGTTCATTGCAAGGAGTCATTGATCTGATTCATGGCCTCTGGTCTCTGGCACACCATTATCACTGGACCCTCACTGAAACTCCTCTTTGATATCCTGTTGCTGCCCTAGTCATACACATCCTGTGGCTATCATTTCACAGGACTAGTCCTGTCATGTGCTCCCGTATATGCTCCCAGACATGGCTCTTAGAAGCAGCTCAGGCCAGAATGTCATTATGGCCCCAATGGAAGCACAGAATCTCAGATCAGCATGACCCTAATCAACAGCATGGTCCTTAGACACCAACATGGCCACAGGTGATGGTCTAGACCCTGACATCCTTGTGTCCTTTGGTGACAGCATGGGTCATGGATGTCATCACAGATCCTGGTTGCTGTTAAACTAAGAACCCAGACATGGCCCTTGGCAGCATTATAGGCCCACACATCACCTTTGCCCTGGGTGGCAAGCAGACTACCCACATCAGCCTATTCCTCACTGCCTTCACTTCTTCAGTTCTGCCTCTTTCCACAACACACAAACTACTCTGCATCTCTTTCTCTCACATTTCTACACCATGTGTTCACTTATCATAATGACACTGATCTGCAAAGGTGCTGGGTGGGTCTGTGCATGTCTTCAGCCAGACTGGGTTGTGGGGACCCAGGCTGGCCTGTGGGTGTCTTGTTTTACTTTCTAGTTAACTTTACTTTCTAGTTAACTACCGTAACAATATCCAGCTATACAAATTAATATTCTTAAGAGTGTGTAAGGATTCTTCATTCTCTACATAATATATGTGTATGAATACATGTGAATATGATTCTTATTTCCCCACATTATATATAGTATGGATAGGGTTGGTTTTCTTAATAATAGTTATACTGGCTGGATATAAAAAACACTTTAAATGATTTACATTTTTATTTGCTTGATGGCTGAAGATTTTTGAAAAATATTTATTGGCCCTTTGTATTTCTTTCATTAAGGACTGGATAGTCAATTCATTATCCCACTTGCTGATCAGAAGATTGTGTTTATGTGTGTATTTAGATTTTAGATTTTTTTTTAGTTCTTTGTTTATTCTAGATATGCATTCCCTTTTGGGTGTATAGTTGGCAAAGATGTTTCCCATTCTGTTAGCTGTTACTTCTTTTTGTTGGTTGGTTATTTTGCTGAAGAGAAGCTTTTTAAATTTAATTCAGTTGCTTTTGTAAACACCAAGGGAAATTTCCTATGATTTTAGAATCCTTTCCATTATGTCTTTACCTATACCTAAATCTTGATGTGCTTTGCTTACATTATACTCTGGTGAATTGGGAATTTCAGATCATACATTTAAGTGTTTAATCCATTTTGAATTGATTTTGTACAGGATGAGAGATATAAATCTTGTTGATTCTTTTACATATGGATTTTTCAATGGACTAAATTCCAAGTGCTATTTTTAATTAATTTTACAATGTCTAGTTATGATATCTTTTAGCAAATACTTGACTGACTATGTCTGTGTGGACTTGTTTCTTGATCATCATCTATTACATTAGTTTATAAGTCAGGGTTTTTGTGCAAATTCTTTGTAGTACTATGTTGTTTTATTACTATTGATTTTCAGTGTACACTGAGACCAGATATTAAGTGATCAGTTGGTAGATCATTGAAAAAAATGAGTGAAATTTAAAAATCCATGGAACTAAGCAGAGAATCATAACATATAAGAATCTTTAGGACAAAGGCATTTCTAACATGAGATTTTTTATCTCTGAGTGCTTATATTAAAAAAAGTAGGCAGATCTCAAACAATTAACATAATGATACATCTCAAGGTCTTAGAAAAACATGAGGAGATAAAACTCTACAGCAGTGGGTGATCACAAATAATTCACGTAAGGACACAAATAAATGAAATGCAGCCTAAAATAACAATACATAGGATCAACAAAACGAAGAGTTAGATCTTTGTAAAGGATTAAGCAAATCAATACATTTTTAGCTAAACTAACCAATATAAAAAGAAGACATAAATTAATAATAAAGTTAGAAGTAAAAGAGGATATGCTATACTGCACTCCAATGAAATTCAGAGAATCATTAAGGAAGTGCTTTGAAAACATTATGGACCCTAACCAATCAACTAAGCAAACAAACAGGAAACACCAACAAGGCTCCCCATATGGATATTCTTTCTAGCCAGCCATCTTGCTTTCTAGCCAGCCATTTCTCCTCTGCTTTCTGACCTGGAGTTAGAAACAAACTTTCATTCTTACCTGTTTACTTGGTTTGGGAAGATCTGAACTCTGGTCTTCTTGCTTGTGTGATGAGGTTTAACCACCATCCAACTCCACATGCCCAGCACTTCTCTTCTGGTTTTGAGCCTGTACTGGACAAGTGTCTGTCATATATCAAAGCTGTTTTCATGGTAGTGAATTCCCCTTTACATATCAATGCCCTCTGTTGTCTACAATCTGCTTTGTAATCTCTGGGATAGGAAGGTTCTCACCACCTTTTACTGTCCTGGATCATAGTGGCAAATGTTATAGTTGGATCATTTCTCCTAATTGAATTACAAGTGGAGGAAGCAACCAGAGTATTGTCATCTCTGCATGTAGAAGTTCTACGATTATACGCTGTACACCTTGGAAGTACTCATCACCTCAGGGAGGAATATCACTGGACATATAAAGTTTTCCACTGGAATTTCACAGGTGTTTGGGCCACCAAAATGCATGAGGAGATAAGTAGCTCTATTGATTGAACTACTTGATGATCCCTGATCCTTGATTAAGTCTTAATCAACTTCCACTGTAGTTCTTTGTTGGTAAGGTTTAACTCTGGCACCTGAGGGTAGCTTCTCTGTTCACTTGCGTTACACTGACTAAACTCCAGCCTCATCTGCCAGTATCCACCTTCCTGTATGTCCATACTTGCATCTTGGCTACAAGTTTGTCCTCAGTGTGTAATATACTCAGACTTCTACAGGGCTTCCTGGTCTGACTTTTGGATGAGGCTTCTGTTTCCTTGCTCACCAGAAATCTCTGTAACCTCAACTTTGCCTTCATTCTCTTTTGATAAATCACTTACCTGACATTTTTCTTCATTTTTTCCTGAACTTTTATTAATTTTGTGAACTATTGAATTTCTCTGTAGAATAGTATTTTTTTGTTTGTTTGTTTGAATTTTCTTCTCCAAGTAACATGAAAGAAGATTCTAGTCGATTTTCTTACTCAAAGGTTAACCAATATTATTTTTTTAAAATATAACTTCTCACATTAGGTTGACATAGCATAGGTGATGGCTTTTGTGATGGAACATGTGGAGTGAAAGTCTTGTGCACCTTACCTGCAAGGTGAAGCTGTTACAGCTCTGAAAAAAATCATAAGTTCATTTATGTTTTCATGGATATCACATGGGGCAACATGTTGACCTTCCCTGATATACAACTATTTGTAATTATTTTGTGTATCTTGCATACTGTGGAAATTCATAATCTTGTCTAATAAGTAACAACATAATTTGCATCAAGTCTTACCCAAGACCTTACTGTGACTTACATAAAAATGATACACTTCATTTTTATACTTCCAAAAATAATTGCGCATGGAAACACATGTGACTTCAAGAATATTTATAGCCATATAGAATATTGAGATTATAAATGATGAAATTTAATAGTTGATCTTAGGCTTGGGAGATGAGTCAGCAGTTAAGAGCATTAGTTTCTCTTTCAGGAGACCCAAGTTCAATTCTCAGCATGTACATAGTAGGTCACAGCTGTCTGTAAAACACCAGGCACTCAGACATCAATGTAGGATGAACACCCATATACAATGAATAAAATGAAATAAAGTGCTTCTTTAAAAATAAAGTTGATTTTTACTAAAAAAAAAAAAAAAAAAGAAATGTTCATAATCAGGCATGGAGTAATGTTACCATGGTTAAGCAAATGCAGAACATTTCCAACATATGTCTAAGTCTTTTGAGTGACTGTATTTTTTTCAGTGTCTATGTCTCTGGTAGAGAGTTGGAGAAAAACAGAGGCAGGTGCATCCGAGGTGGTCGACAGACCAGCTGGAAGAGGAGGAATTAGAATAGAAACCATCTAGTTGTAACAGACTTCAAGTTCTGGCAGCTATGAAAAATACCACAGAACAGTTGGCATGAAACCGTTTGAAGACCCACAGCAACAGAAAAGCCCTGAGAAGAGCTGATTCCAGATGAAAGAATTCCCTGTGTGAGCTAGGGCTGGTTTGAGCAGTGACTGATCTCAGTTCAGATTTTTCTAGCTTGTATCTCTGCACCCTATCTAGACTGTGAGCGTGGGCAGCAGTCTGTCTGTACTACTGAGGGGTGGGAGAGTGTGTACTCCTCAGACATCATCTGGCAGTTGGTGGGTGTTCATTAGCTATTTGGAAATATGTGAATGAAGTGTGGTTACCTACGGTCCCATGATTTCAAATCTGTACATCATGTTTTCTGTTTTTGAAGTCTAATGAGTGTGTCACAGTTGGGGCAAGGGACAAAAGTGCTTTGTTGCTACTAGACAATTAAGAGGAAGCATTTTGAAGGGAGGGGTAGGATTTATTTTGACCTCACTGCTTATGACATCTTATGCAAGCTCCCATATATTATTGTAGTCAGGATATTCTATGTCTGATGCAACTTGTTGATGCACAGCTACTATGATTGCTAGGCTTTTCCCCATGCTTCTTTAGTAATGGTCATGGAATATAAAAATGACAACCAATGCAGAAAGAGGTCCACATCTTACTCAAACATATTAGTTTATGATGACAGTTAGTCTGTGGGCTTAGAGATTATAAAAGCAATGTGTGTTTTAATCTTTGCTGAAGAGTAAAACCATACCATGCATTCCTTTTGGGCAGTTGGGCCCTGAGAATGGTGTAGATAGTACTGGTGCACCTCCACTCCTGTAGCTAAGCATGTACACATGCCAGATAATGTTCAGAATGGAAATTCAATATTTTAGAGATAGCTTTATAAATTGAAGTATGTTATTCTTATTTGGCTAACAATTCTTGGGTTATATTAGTTAGAAAATACATGTTTCCAAGATTGACAGTTAATCCAGCCACATCTCATACCTTTAAGCACATTACATATAATTTCTTTTCTCTTTTTAAAAAATATTTATTTTTATGTGATGTGAATTGGTGTTTTACCTGCATATATAACTGTATAAGGGAGTCAGATATTGGAATTACAGACAGTTGTTAGCTGCCATGTGGATGCTGGGAATCGAACTCAGGTCCTCTGGAAGAACCGTCAGTGCTCTTAACTGCTGAGCCATCTCTTCAGCCCTCCATATTATTTTTGTGGGCTCTGCTACTCCTGGTGAAGAAATACTGAGTAGCTTTGATGACAAGAGAAATAAGGCTTAGAAATGCAAGGGCTTTGAGAAGAACAAAGCTTGGGAGATAGATGGAAAATAGGAGAGCTTAGAAAAACTGAATTTTTACTTATCTAAGTAGGAAGACAACTGACAGTGTCTAACTGGATATAATAAATATCTAGATGTGTTATCCAGAAATGAGGAAGCCATGACTGGAAATCACAGAAACAGAAAAACGTTTTAAAATCATTGACACTGATAGAAACGAAGGTTGAGGGCAGGATAAAATTGATTCTCAAAAGAAAAAGTTCGGAAAGATTAGTATTTAAATTTATGTACATACTATTATCATAAGACAAAGTTTAAAAGGCTAGAATGTAAGTGTAGTTGCTTATGTCTTAAAGCCTTATTTTATTATAAGTTAATGCATATTTATCTGGAGGTTAAAAGTAAGAGAAAAGCATAAAGAATATGAACCCTGACCTGAGCACTTGAAGGTAATTGCTATTCACTCTGCCCTCCCCATTTCACCATAGTGATTAATAAAACTAGAATAAGTAGAGTGACCATCTCTTTGTTTAGAATAACATCTTAAAGATGACATTCAGAATCATAATGGCAGGTGATGCCTGTGTTCATTATTTTAAAGATGTCTCTAAGTATTTTATGAGCACACTTTTCCAATAACCACTGAGCTAAGTATATTCAAAACAGACATGTAGGTGAGAGAACCTAGACCCAAAGACTGCTAGGCTCACCCAAGATGCACCATGAGACAAGAAAAGACTTGAGAAACAACATTGGAGATTATTCAGTAGGACAAAATATTGTCCACCAAATGATGTTCTGTCTGATTAAATAAAGATTTATTTGAGAATATCTTAATACCTTAAGTTTCCCTTAGGAATTTATTTTGTAATAGGGATAATGTTGATTTTGGTAATCAGCTTTTATTGTTATTTGTTTTAAATTACTATAAGTAGAATGTACATTTTGAAAATCTTTTAACAATTGCTTGACAGTTTTATATATTTGTAGAGTGAATTTTAATAAAGTATGTTATGGGGCAGTGAGATTTCTTAGTGTACGAGGCAGAATAGAGTGAGACTATACTCTTACTGTGAGTAATCCTTCATGAGATGCTGCCTTTTTTCCTTCTTTTTTATTTTGTTCACACCTTTAGTGTGGGCATGTGAGTGTGTATTTTATACTGTATGATACAACATAGCACAGATGTCCTTAGCTTTTGTTTAGGCAGTTATACTTTTTTGTTTTCAAAGCAGCTCTTTTATTTTTTTGACATATCTATGTGCATTTGTTTCTTAACAAAGTTTTCATTTGTGTGTGTGTGTGTGTGTAGTGTGTAAGGTGCACTTACGTGTTTAGGTGTGCACGTGAGTGTATGTCTGTACACGTATATGTAAGAATGTATGTGGAGGGTGCAAATGTCAACCTTGAGTATTTGTTTCTCAGGAGCTGTTCACATGTTTTATGTTTTGTTTTAGTTTTAGTTTTGCTTTGGAGTCTCTTGCTGTGATCTGAGTGAGTCTCACCAAATGAGACTCAGAAAATTCCAGGAATTCATATGCACAGGCACTCCCCAGCACAGGCACGACAGTAGTGCACACCTCCAGTCTCAAGTTTTTATGTAGGTTAAGGGTGTGGAACTTGGGTTTTTTAAGCCCCTGTGACAAGCACTTACCAATGGAACTCTTTATCAGCTTTATCTCTTACCAATGGAACTCTTTATCTTTGCCTGACAAGATACACCAATCTTAGATTTAGCTTTGCTTCACCGCCTTTATTAGACGGCATGAAAAACATGGAGAGAACATATGCTCATTGCTACTCTGGTTGACCTTATGCTCTATCATGTAACATAACAAAGAAACGTGTATGTTCTCTAACCTGATACATGTCCGTATCTATAATAAACATTTCTGTATGAAATCTACATTTGTGACATATGAGTTCAAACTGATGTCTCCAGCTATTTCAATGTACTTGTACTTTAAAAGTGAGTTCATGAGTACATTGTCCATGTTGTGTTTAGAAGTCCAGAGCAGTTCTTTCCAACCTCTCACATTTAATATACATTTAATATTTCTTCCTTCTCTTTTCATGATGTTCTTTGAGCCTTGGAAGGGAATGAAAAAGACTGGACACTCCACAGTCACTGATTCTATTGTACAGTTATGTATCTCAGAGTGAACTGTTGTCCAAAGAATTGTTATTGATGAGTGCTCAGAGCTGTACTTATATTATGGCTATATATCTTTAAAAATGCAATTTGATATGATGGCCTTTTAGCAAAATAATAGTAATAGGCATGCTTCTGGATCATGTGGACTTAGTCAAAGGTTCTTGGCCAGGTTTATAGTAACAAGCCTGAGTTATGCCTGTGGAGAAGACCTTAAATCCAATCAGGAAGAGACTGGTCATCCCCATAACATCATGCCACTGTTGCACCAATGTGCAGATCTTGTTAGCTGATAAAGTATATAAGATCTTATAAATAAATAAAGTATATATATATATATATATATATATAATATGATAAACACATGGAATTACAGAAGTCTGGAGAAAATTATTCAAATTTCCAGAGTAACATAAGTGTATTTTCTCAAATTTAGAGACTATATGACTAATCATAGAATTGTTTTTTAATCACTAAAATAATTAACATATAATTCTCAATACTGTGTTCAACTGAAAATTACTGATTTTTCACCAATTTATTTGATGTTTTAGGATTACATTTACTTTGATATCAGGACAGTGCTATTTTATTTTTTACTGAAAATAGATTCTTTTTTCATATACTATATCCTATTTACAGTTTTCCTCCCTTTATTTCTCCCAGTTCTTCTCCCATCCTGTCTAGGTTCATTTTCTTCCTGTCTCTCATTAGAAAAGAAGAAGCTTCTAAGAAATAAAACCAACATGACAAATACAATGTAAGATTAAAAACTGTCACATCAAGGCTGTAGCAACAATCCCATGAAAGGAAAAGAGCCCTAAGAACAGAATAAAGAATCAGAGATGTACTTTTTCACACACTCAGGAGTGCCATTAAAAATACTAATCTGAAAGCCACAATATATACAGAGGACCTAGTGTAGGCCTATGTCAGCCCTGTGATTGCTATTTCAGTTTCTTTGAGTTCATGAAGCTTACTCAGTTGAATCAGAGGGCCTTGTTCTTCATATGCCTTCCATCTTTTTTTGGCTCTTACACTCTTTCTGCTTCCACATCTACGAGGTTACCTGAGCTCTGAGGAAAGACATTTGGTGGAGACATCCCATTTAGATCTGTGAATTCAACAACTCTCTTTCTTTGTGGGTGTATGTGTGTGTGAGCAATGCCTGGCTGTGGGTCTCTACATCTGTTCCCTTCTGCTCAAGGAAGAAGCTACTCTGATGATGACTGAAGAGTCATTTTTATTGATACTTTTTGGATCGTTTTTTTAAACCAATAGTGTTCGGTTTTACCCTGAGTCTCTTGTATATCTAGTTCCTGTTTTTTGGTCAGCCAGTTAGTGTCAGGTGCAGGTTCCATGTCATGGAATGAACCTTAATCAAGTCATATATTGGTTCACTACTCCTACAAGTTCTGTGCCTCATTGCCCTAGCATATTTTATAGCTAGGACAAATTGTAGGTCAAAGGTTTTATGACCTTCTGGGACCATAGACATTAGGACTTAGCACTGATGACTTTATGTAGGCACTAGCTCAACTTCATCATTTTTAATGTGCATAGATATTGCCTACAGCAGTGGGGCCCAGGTGTCAGTGTATGAAGATCTATTCATTGTCTTGGCAAAAGCCTGAGCTTGGGTGGAGGATTTTCATGAGACCACCTGTCCAAGAACTCAATTGAGTGTAACCCAGCCCCAATACTGGAAACTTTATTTGATGACAAGAGATATCTATTTTGGATGTATTATGAGAAAATCTTGTTAGGATCACCTTCATGTATTTTAGGAAGTTTCCACTTCATGCTTCTTAATTCTAGTTGTCTCTCCCTGCATTTTCTTCTCAACCCTAGCTCCCCTCTGCCTCCCCACCAGATCTTCCCACCCCTACCCCACACACCTCCAGTCCACCCATAAAATCTATCCTATTTCCTCCTCCCAGAGAGATCCATGTTTCCCCCTAGTCCTTTCCTCCATTCCTAACCTCTTGGGGTTTATGGATTGACGATTGCTTATTATTTACTTAATGGCTAATATCCACATAGAAGTCAATATATCAGTTTGGGTTGTTTTAATACTAACACTTGTATAGTAAACATCTAAGTTCTTTGTGCATAGCACACCACAACACAATTAGGTGCCTCTAAGCAGATGCCAAAAGAAAATACATTTGATTGCTGCCCATGGAGTCCCCATTGGCACACCTGGGGGTGCCAATCATGGCTGCATTGTACAAATGGAAACTGTAATTGTTGGATTATCATAGGAAGGAAATCCTAACCTTGGCTTTAAATGTTTTATTTCAACTCAGTTAAGCCGTTCACTACTGAGGAAAAGCCTCTTTGCTGGTCTCTTTAAATTCAAAAGCAGCTGTACTGTCAGTTGGATGCTGTGCCCTTGGTAAATGTAGTCATGACTGTTACTCTCCCTAGGTGATGAAGAATTTCCTCATTAATACATTTGTTCTATATTGACTTAGAAAATAAAACCACTGTGCAGGCTTACACAGAAGCACCAGGCTTAACGGGTACCTGTCGGCAAGCAAGACATTGTGCCAGCATGCTATTTACCACAAGGAACAACAGCAACAAACGGATGTGTTCAGTTGGGGAGACACAATTTTAAAAGATAATTATGGAAGAACAGCCCAAACATATCTAAGCCTCATATTATTCCGGTAGGAGATGAGATTCTTGAATCCATTCTTTCTTTATCACAGGTGGATGTAAAGAGCATCCTCGGGAACAGTCAAGAAATGACGTGTGCACCTCCTCATTAGAAGTTTTCACACTGTGGACTGTTAGCTGCAGTGTTTCATGAAAGTAGGATGTTTACATGGGTGATGAATAAGACGTGTTAAATACCTACTGCTTTTTTTTTTTTTTTTTTTTTGGCCTTCAGGTATATTCTCAATTTGTAAGGAGAGTGTTCACGATTCCAAATATTTAAAAAAATATTATAAAGGAGTGCTAATATTTTGCTTAAGTAAGAACTGTCTTTGCCTAATTATTTCAGTTGGATTCTTTTATAATTCAGCACTATTTCACATTGAAGAGCCCAATGAAAGCTTCATTACAAACCTTCATCTATGGCATGAAGTATAACCTGCTTCACAATAGTACTTGTTACCTAGAAACAGAATGGGACACAGCAAAATGTCTTATGTTTGGAGAAATACATTAGAGGTTTAATGTTGGCCTGTTTTTCTTTATTAACTATTGATAACTAACTCATAGGCTTACAAATATCTTTCATATGTATCACATAACTTCATGATCACATTTATATGAGGCTTGAAGGAGATATCTCCCAACATTTATGTCATAAAGCACTTTTAGTCACATATGTATTTCCTAGTAGTAGCCACCCTGGTGACGTTCAATCTCAGTCTACCAAAGCATCCTCGCCTCTGGTTCATCTCAAAATTAACCTAAATGAGGACAGAAAAACTAATAATGTATGTTCTTACATGAGGATTTTCATTCCAGTGAAGAAATGGTTACTTGGTGTCTGTGATATGGCAGCATTTAACCATATTTCATCGTCTTACTGACCAATTTGGTTCATATTACTTCTAAATATTTGAAAGAAACTGTACATGTGCCTAAGAAGCATTCATTCAGTAGATATAAAGTCATAAGTGGCCACTCTTGGCAACATAGGATTCTGAAATGACAAGCTCTGTAATTTGACTAGAGGTGATATGGAAGAAAGTGATTTTTTTTGGTCACAGTCAGAATCTAGTAGTTCTGTTTGTATTTTGTATGAGAGAATAAAGGAAGGAATGTTTTCGTACTCATGTGCGTTTCTAGATGATACCTTGGATGGCACAGAAATAGGATATATTGCTCTCCACACTGAGAGGACACTGTTTTATTATCTTTATCAATATTTCTAGACCCTATAAAACATCATATGCCTATTCTGTACTGAGAGGATATCTAGTTGGAGAAAGGTGAAGATTCTCAGCATCAGAGAATAATTGAATAGTATTTTCTTAAGTTTTTCAAAATATGTACATTTTGTCCTAGAGAAAGTAGATATATTGAAGGTAAAGCAATAAACCAAAATGATGTAGGAGAAGTCTTAACAAAAGGTATGGGCGATAACTGTTTTGAAAATACATGCATGGTCACAAGAGGACATGACACAATAAAAGTTAGAAGATTGAATAATCTTTGATGCTATGGAACAGAAAAAATAGACAGAGTAGCCAATACGGAACCAGAACCTTCACTATTACATACAGAAAAGAGTAAGACAGTAACTAAAAATAACAGATGAAAATGACACAGAATTTCAGTAGGAATTAGACACAGAAAGGAAAATTAAGGTAGTGGAGTTGAGAATAAGCCATGAAATAACTGGATGAGGTGGAGAGAGATGTTTGAAAGGAAACCAAATAAATGACAGATGGTAGGTGTCCTCAATGAATAGCTGAAATCTGACAGATGTGCTATTTCTCAAAAGTGACAAGTAAGGCACAATTGAAATGGCCACATACATATAGACATAGCAGGAAGAGAAATTGAGTTTTCAGTTAGACATAATTTTACAGAACTGAAAGTAAAGCCTAAAAGCAATTTAAGTGAAACTACTGTTTAGTTTTTAAAGGGGGATATGAAGTATTATAAGATATTAATTGAAAATAGCACAATATACCAATCAACTACTTTTAGTTTTCTTTGTATAATGGTAGGGATAACATAATATATATAATCATACATCAAAGCATGAATTTTGTGTATCTTTAAATATATATGTACATAAGCAATAACATGTAAGTTATGTTTTATGTATATTCTCATGTTGTTCAGAGATGAGTCAATGTAGAGAAAGAGAACACTTCACCTCTCTAACACTTGTGAATGGAGGGTGGAACTATTGCTGTGGAAATATGTGAATAGTGATATTAGCAAGCCAGGCAATTTTATAATGATGCCATTCATTAAGTAAGAATTAGGGCATCAGATGGAATACTTCAAAAGTCCAAAGTTTATCTCAGCAGTATTTCAAGATGTTAATGCTTGACAGCAATTCACAGTCACCCGATGAAAATTCTCTTTGTGCCCAAAGGGACTTGTTAATGGCCTAAGACAAACAACAACATAGACTTCTTTTTCCTGGTCTCTTAAAGCATGACATGACTTAATTGAGACATTCATTTTTCTATGAAAGACTGCTCGCTCATAGTAGCCTCTAAAACAGGAAGTAGTTGGTAGTAAACCCAATTACAATTATTATATATATGGTCTATTAAAGTTAAAATGATAATTGTGGGTTTTTTTTTTTATTCAGCAGCATGTGGGGCCTAATATGTAATGAATTTCCTAGTGTTTAAATCCTGTGTATGTATTGTGAGCTTTGGGAATGAGGTAGAATACTGCACTGGTCTGTGATTCCTTGAATGACAAAACGATGTGAAGCCTCTCCTACCCCAGCCTCCCCCCTCTTTTATCTTTATACCTACTTCATTCTAACTCTTTTCCCATCCGCTTTGGTTCCTCAGAACCTGTATGCCCAGCATACTTCTAATTTTCATATGGTTAGCAAATCATTCCTGTTAATAATAATGGTTAAAACCATAAACTCTTTTGTTCAAGAAAGTTCTACAAAATTGAGTGCATGTGTTGTTAAAGTTTAAACCTACTAGCTATGTTGAGGCTTATCCTGATTTCTTAGGGAAACCAGATGTCTCCTATTAAACACCTCGAAATGAGCAATGATAATGCTGGTTATATGTATAGTACCATGCTCCTTGGGGAACAATGATGAAGATGAAATGAATGAGGAAAAGCTCACACTTGGCTTTGAATGCTCTTATTAATGTTTTATAATGTTTTAAATGAAAGAAATTTTCAGTCATTCACGAAAATATATTTATTTTACTAATACTTGCTTAGAAGTTTGGATTAACGCCATTGAAAATATAAGATGAAAAGCTAATGTGTTGACTGATTGCTTAGATATATGTATCATGAATTTTTCTCTTTTATATGCAAACATGCCTACTCATTACTTATTATAAGAGTAATATATACCATAGTAATTTCCACTAAAATAAAATAGTTTGTTAAAAGCATATAATAGTAAATTAACATCTTGGTTTGAAGAAACCGAAGTTATTAAAGTATGTTATTCTTTAATCTTGCTTGAAATATCAATATAATTTTTTTCAGAAAAACATATATACCTACTCAGTGGTTACCATGAGAGTAATATATACCAAAATAACTTACACAACAATAAAATACTTTATGAAATGCACACAATAGTAAATTGATATTTTTGTTTGAAGAAATGCAAGTTATTAAAATTCTTTCCTTACTTTTGTTCATGCCTCAAAAATCATTTTTTAAGAAAAAGTTTCACAGAGTCATGCATAAAATAGTACAAGATTTTATCATTGCCCAGGAGCCAGGGAACACTGAGCATCTGTTGGATTTCACTAAAAAGAAATGTGTCTGTTTAAATATGTTCTCCACTTTGGAGTAATTCCTTAAAACCCTGTGCATTAGGAGATTGCAGAGATGACTCAGAGCCTAAGAGACTTGCTGGTCTTATAGGGGACCTGAGTTTAGTTCTCCATGTTCACGACTGCCTAAAACACCAATTCCAGTGCATCCCATGCACTCTTGCCTCCTCAGGACTATACTCATATGCTGCACATAAACTGTTGTAGGCACACACATATCACATATACATAAATAAATAGAAATCTTTAAAACATACACATTAAAATATAATATTATTCTGGTTAAAATAATACTTTAATCTGTTTCTTCCCCTAATTTTGTAGGTTCAATTCATTATCATTTGTCATTTAAACTCCACAAGACATAAAAGTTGTTAATTCCTATGAATCACATTGTTTGGTCCACCCTATAAAATGTTTAATGTGCATTTTAATACAAAAGTTTTAGAACAAATTCTTTTCTATTATGTATTACTTCAGACTGTGTCTTTGAAATAACAACTGCTTATAAATCCTCTGTTTTTATAAGAATATAATTACTTATATGATACTTTCACACAAATGTTTGTGTATAATTAGTAGTCATCACAAGACTAACTAACCAACGTATAAACAACCCCGATTAATGATAATATCATACAATATATCAATAGAATGAATTTATATCTTGGTTGGAATAAACACAAGTTAATAAAACATTTTTTCAATTTGTTTTTATTTTTTTCTTTTTGGTACATTTAGCTTATCTCCAAAGTTGAACTTTGTGAGAAGTTGTATATAAACATACATTAAAATACTGTGACATTTCTTCATTACTGTATGGGAATGGAAACTTGTTGTATCTTTCTGTATTTTATTATTTATTATTTCTTATTATATTACCTTTTTATACTGAAACCCAAAAACTGTGCTGTAAATAGGCAGCATTGAAATGTATAATGGAAAAAATAATTAAAATTTAAAGCCTAACTCATATAATCTTAAATTTTTTGAATTCTATCAAATGCTTAGTGCTGAACATATTTGTAAATATTTTATTATCTTCATAATTGTATATCTGAAGATTTTTCACTTAAAACATGATTAAATAAATTTATATTTAAATTATTAAGGTAACTAGTAAGGAAGTTATGTGTTTATGGATAAGTTATTTGTAAATGATAATTAATTTAGTATGGAAAATTTTATTTTCAGGTAGATGTTTGCAAATAATTTGATGTAACGTATATAGAGTTTTTGATTTATCTGCAATGGTGGTGGTATCAGTAGATCCTATGTAATAGGATACATTTAAAGAGTAGGAAAGGTTAATTCCTTTTATCTCTGCCCAGTTTGAAAGGTCTGGCTGGGGCTCAGGACAGTCCTCCGCCTCTCCTGAGGTATAGACCAGTGCAAATGGTAGCATAGAGGAACAGAGCATCCCCTCCTGCCCTGGGTCCACAGTTAGGCTCCTCACATAGAACCAATGAATGAGCATTTGGTTGCTGTAATGGAGCTGGCTGCTAAGAGACAGTCTCCATTGTTCATCCAAAGAATTTCATTTTGGAAAAAAAGTATTTTTTTTTCAGGTAAATTTTTTATTTCAGTATCTTTAATGATACATTTCCTGGTTTATTTTCCCGCTTATTGCAATTAGTAATGAGATGAATACAAGTTCCATGTTTGGGAATGCTCTGTAAAGCGCCCCCTGCTGGGCTTTACTAAATAACAGAATATTAACTCTTTATGATTCTTCAATAGTTTATTTGGCCCTTAAGTTTCACAATCAGAAGCAGCTTTAAGTCTGGTCTTGTTTATGTAGCTCCTGACGGGTTTTGCTTGCTAGAAGACTTACGCACTATTAAGTATTTTTGCTGATTATTTGTTCCAAATATAAGAAAATGGTTTTTGTTGATAGATGCTTATTTTTTGTATGTATTTTCCCACTTGTGTTGAAAAGAGATTCTTTTCTGATACGTACCCTGATTACAGTACCCCTTCCCTCTACTCCCCATTTTCTTCCTACCTCCTCTCCAATCCAGATCCACTCTCTTTCTGACTCTCATTAGAAAAGAACAGGCTTCTAAGAGATAACAACAAGACATACCAAAATGAAATATAAGATAAAACAAAAGTTACACAAACAAACAAAAATCCCATCACAGCAAAGATAGACAGGGCAAACAAACGATAGGTCTTGTTCTCTGGTGTCCTCCATCTCCTCTGACTCTTATGTGGTGCTTTCTGCCTTCTTTTCTGCAGAGTTCCCGAATTCTGAGCTGAGGAATTTGATGGTGACATCCCATTTAGAGCTGAGTGTTTCAAAGTATCACTTCTCTCTCTGTCTTTGTCTCCATCTCTCTTTGTGTGTGTGTGTGTGTGTGTGTGTGTGTGTGTGTGTGTGTGTGTGCGTGCGTGCGTGCACGCGTGTGTGTGTGATGTCTGGTTGTGGGTCTCTGTATTTGTTTTCATATGCTGTAGGAGGAAGCTTTTTTGATGATGCTTGAATAAGACACTGCTATGAGTGATGTGCAATGCCATCAGGAGTAAACTGATCACCCTTTTGTTGTTCTGGTTTTATTTTCTTTTTAAAGACCAGTAGTAATTGATTTTACTCTAGGACTCTGGTTTAGAGTCTTGGTTACCCAAACAGTGTCATGTATGAGTTCTTGTAACATTTACTAACCATTATAAAAGGATTAGGAAATCCAACAAATGGACTTATTACTTATGATTTTGAAAATCTTTCATTGACTTTAAATAGTTTGTTTGAGATCATTGCCTTTAAAACTGATAAATATCCAGTATTCTGTGGCTTTCTTCATTAACATAGGGACTGATAACTTTTCTGTGCTCCCATAAATAACTTCCTGCTCATTCAAGAAAGCCCAGTTAAGAGAGCCTGAGTTCAGTTCTGAACACTCAAATGGCAGCTCATAATCACTTGTAACTGAAGTCCCTCTTTTGACCTCTGCATGTATAGTGTATATACACAAATATGGTAAAATACTTATACACATAAAAATAATAAAATAATTTAAAAATTAAATTAATACTCAGTGGAGGAACTGGAGGTATGGATCAGTGGCTAAGAACAGCACTGTTCTTTCAGAAGACCTGGGTTTGGTTCCTAGTTGGCAATGCACAACTCTCTGTAATTCCAGTTCCAGCTGACTCAGTGCCCTTAAAAAAAATTCAACAGGAACTTCCAGAAGTAAATATGTAAGTTTCAAGTAACTTTACGTATGTTGTTATAATTGCCCAGCTCATTGGTGTTAATTCTTTGCTTTGCTTAATTTATAATTTAAATTTTATCATAGGTATGAATGTATAGATGAAAACAGTATAGGTAAAATTTGGTCCTATCCATGTTTCACCACCCACTTATGGGTTTTGGAATGTGTCCTCTGTGAGTAACTAGATTCTATGTAGATAGTTAAAGATATAACTGTCATTCAATGTACCTACTTCCTCTTATTGGTGGGCAATAAGGTTTACAACTCAATTCATAGCACCTAGGAGATACCTACGATGGTATCTCATCAGACCAGAAAAATTTTGCTTCAAAATTGAGTCAGTTGATAAATTTTTATAATACCTGAAGAGTATTGTGTTTCTTTTTCATATTTTATAATGTTGTGATAAGGAGAAATCAACATATAAGAGGAGGAAATATGAGGTTTATAAGCATGAGCACAGTTGTATTTTAAAGGGGATATTGTTGCATTTTCCATGGGAATAATAACATTATTAAATCAAGCCTACTAATCATTACCATTATGAATACATGAAGTTATCCAAGTTGTTGCAATCCCTACCCAAGAGAGATAGACCCAAGCAAATGAGGAAAAACACATCCCATTGGGTTCTAAAATTTTCATTTCATAACCTATGAAATCACTTATTTGGTGGAGGATAGATGGTCTAATTTGGTCAGTGACTATTGATGATAGTTCATGTTCCCTACTGATTGAAAGTTCTCATCTTTCATCTCTATGGAAAAACGGTCCTCAAGAACCAAGATGTTTAAGTATGATTTTCTAAATAAATTCTAAGTACTTAATATCTCAAACAGAGATTAATCAACAGACAATAAAGCAATCCAAAAAGAGAAACACAAAGACTCTTGTGCTCGGGCCAGCACACATTGATCTAAGGCTGCTCTGATCTCTTACAGGCTGTAACATCCCTGCCTACAGACCAGTACCTAATTACATAGTGTCTTGCTCAGTAACAATTGTTTCTCAGATTCACAGTCTGTTTTTCCCCATAAGATTAGCTCAGTTTCTAAATTTCCTAGACACCAAAAGACAAATATGAATATCCATAAAACTTGAGAACATCATTGCCACATTGGCTCATTCACGGCAAAGACAATAACACGAGAAGCTGGCTTGTGAATAATGAATGCTAGTTTTAGTGCTTGGAATGATTCAGGGTAAATATTGCCTGCTGTATGATTGACAGGGACACTGGCATAGAGTGGTTGGATGAGAAGGTTTACTATGGGCCAGGAATGGTACAGAGAACATAAAGCCATGTACAGTACCTTATAATAGTTGTTACTAGTAAATTTGACTTAACTATATGCAATGTATATACAGTTGAGACTGATACTGTTTCTCAGAAAATTTCCTCATGATAAAATATCTAAGAATAAGCCTATTAAAAGTAAACATTTACCAGAAATTGTTTCTATGGATACATAAAATTTGTATTGACTGATCCATTGAATACGGACCAAGTTTTTTGTCATGCCCTTTCAAAACATGGTGCCTAAGTAGCCTAGGACAATGGAGAGTTCCTTACTCTTCCAGAGGCCAGAAGTTTCAGGTCAATGTGTCAGCTGGCATGAGCTTCTCTGAAGCTGCTTGTTTATCTGACTCAGGCTCAGGTTTCTAGCCTAATGGAAACAGAATTCCAAAGCTCAGGTGACCACTTCCAAATGACATTTTGCCTGAGTGCTTGTCTGGGTCTAAAAGCTGCATAATATTGAGGTTCATACTACTACAGTGTGGATATTTCTTAAATAATTACATCTATCAAAACTTCATTTTTAAATATAATCACATCCTGTTTAATTGGGGGTTAGGATGTTAACACAGTAATTTAAGATGAGGCCAGTTTAACACAGCCAATAGAGTATTGAAAACTAAGACAGGAGTCAAGGATGAGTGAGGTTCTTTAGAGTGAACAATTAGAAGAGTATATGAAACATCAAAAAGAAAATTGGGAAGATAAAGTTGATGATATGAGAGCCTGGGCTTCAATTAGATTGGGCTCGTGGGAAGTGTGCTATGAACTATAATATCTCAGGCCTACCAGATGATACATCATACATCTTTATTTAATTGAAATGTCTATTAATAACTTAATATCGCTCTGTGGGGAAAATTACAGACCAGATTTCAGTGATTTAAAGCATTTTTAACCTGTACTGACATGTATTATTTATAAATCATTATGTACAGTTCTTCATAAATATAGCTTATGTAGTTATCCATGAGTTGGTTTACTATTCCAAGCCTTTTGGGCAAGGATTTGTTGGCCATGAATGGGATCTGGCAGACGAGCTTCCCTTAGGGGATGAGGAAATGCAAGGAGAATAGAAGCATTGTAAGCTGCTAGAATACTTTTCTTTCAACAGGACATTGCTGTTTTATTGTTGAAAGTAACCATGGAATTTGACAATTAAAAGAAAGAATAAACAAAATTGGAGGCAACAAGAAGTGAAGACTTTTAAAAAGCCATGTCAAGAAGGAATAATATCTTGAATACACAATTCACTGGCCTTGATAAGCCTTCTTTTAGACCCTTGATGTAATTGTGTTTGAATGTCTGCGATGTTTTATACCTATACAAAAAGATACAGAGAAAGGGGTTTTCAAGACTTTTTCAATCTCTTTTGCTAGGTTACCCTGGGATCATTGTACTGTGTGTCTTCTCATTTCATTGGTAGTTTTGAATCACTTAAAACTAGAAAACTCAATATAACAACAAGAATTAATTTTCATAGTTAAAATTTGGGCTACAGTGATTATTAGTGATGAATTTTAATAGGCATATTCAGACTTTTAAAATATGTGTGTGAATATATTTTAGGGAAAATAGGATCCTGGTGTCTAAATTAGCATTGCCTAACAGTTTATAAGTGTAGAACATTGCCATAATTATTATCAGTCCTTCCTGACTATGTAATTAGAACATTGAGTTTGGCAGGAGTTCCCTCATTTAAATTGATTATCATCTGAGAATAAAAACTTTGAGACTGCCTGGTCTAGTGAAGAGAAAGGAGAATTGATGGGGAGAAATTCTGGTTTCATTCCCAGATTTAGAATAGCTCCATCATATGACTTGGACAGCAAGTCAATTAATTCTATTTGTGGAGTATTAAATGCAGCCACCCCCTTCCTTGGCATGGCATCTATGTCACTGATCCTGTTTGCCCAGAGGGAGTGCAGCATGGCTTCTCTTTGCTAGGCTTGTGAATCTGATCAGCACACACTAGGTGACTTTTCCCTGTTCATCACTCATAAAATGAGGATGGACAGATAAACCTCCAAAGTATAAGAGCTATACTTTCCAAGAGTAATTTTGGATTTCAGCATTCAGCAGTGATGGATTGAGAGGACAGAAAGAAAGTACAAGGTGAGGATGAGTTCCCATGGCCAAGATGTGTTTTCAGGAATAACTTTTATTGATACACTGGAGATTATGTTTGTGTTTTTATTGCCTATGGAGTTAAGTTTTATGGCATTATTTCCCAAACACATAACCAAGTCTGTTTATCACTTAGTAACAAAAGCATTACCCAGGGAACTGAAAAACTTCTAATATAATGTTAGTAACTTGAGCACGGTAGGCCTCATGCCTCAAGCAGCTCTTGTAGTCTGTGTAGAAACCCATAGCTTTCCATTTGCTCTGGCTCGAGTGTATGTTGCTCAGAACACGCTCCTGTTTTCATCCCAATTGGGGTAACATTTGACTTAGTATCAACATTTTCTTATTGCTGGTGGCATACCATCTGGCTCTTTGTTTACTACAGTGAAATCATGAATCTCTATCTCCTCTCCTGGCTCTGAGCCATGACATCACCTTCCCTGTAACTCCGTGAACAAAGCAACACCAATGGCATTTCAGAATCACAGAAATATCTTACTCCAGTCTTCTTGAGACTGAAGATATCAATTAGGGTACTGACAGATCAATGATCCCTCTAGAGCCTTTAAAAGAAGATTCTTCCATGCCTTTCCCAGCCTCTAGCATCTCCTTGATTTTAAATGTATTAGCTCAGATTCCATGTCTGTCTTCCTATAGTGTTTGTCTCTTTGCTACTATCTTTTCTCTTAAATTTAACTTTTTATTGATTCTTGGTGAATCTCACATCATGCATCTCGATCCCCCTCGTCTTCTCATCTCTTCCCATCTGCCCTCCACCCGTGAACCCCCCACCAAGAAAAATCAAAATAAAAATTTTAAAATGTAAAATAAAAGAGAAAAAATACAAAATTCATTGTAGAAGTTGTAACGTGACCCAGTGAGTCACAGAGTAAACCCTTTAATCTATATGTCATTACTTACAAGTGTTCATTGCAATGAGTCATGGGTCTGATTGGAGGTCTCTGATTTTTCCTATGTCATTAATACTGGCTCCTCACTGGGGCTTCTCTTGAATATATTGCTGTTGTCCCATATCATAGAGATCCTGTAACTTTGGGTCTGCAGGACCAGCTCCTTCATGTGCTCCATCAGATCATAGGTGGGGTGGATTTTGAGATTGGCCAACTCATAGCCCTGGTTCTGGGTCTAGGTGGTTCCTAGGTTGGTCAGCCCTCCACCTGTCTCTCATCCAGCGCCAGGGTCAGCTTTCTAGCTTTGCCCTGGCTAGCTTACCCTATGTAGTAAGTAACAAATAGTAGGGCCAGTTTTCCTGTTCTCATGTCCTTTGGGCTGGCTTGTCCACTCCTGTACCACCAGGGACAGCTATCTTTTGAAAGCTTTAGCCATGTTGGATGGGGTCCATCATACTCCAGTGTTATCTTGTTTCAGCTGATTGTATCTGCAAAAAAAAATCCTATTTATAAATAATGCCTGATCTATAGATACTGTTGAGTTTGATAGACCCTTTTCTTCTTTGGGGATGAAGGTTAACTCTGTACACTTGCCTGCCTAATTTTCTAACTCTGCCATGTGATTTTAATTTGCTTTTCTTGTTTTTAGATTTTTATTTTCTATATTGCAAGATTGTCTCACTGTTTACATCAGAGTCATGTCTCCAGTTTGTTTGTTTTTTAATATAACAATGCCAGTAGTCTTTCTTATGAGTATTGTGGTAAGTGAATGAAATAGGTTCAAACATGTCAGTAATCAAAAGAATAAAAAGGGATACATGAAAGAGAATACTGGGGATATTTCCCAAGGAAGAGTTTTTATCAAGCAGGTAGAGTGAGGGCTATTATTGTTTGAAATAGTTATCAATGCATTCTCATGCAGGATGAAATTTTCAACACAAAACGTGAGTACATAATGCTTAGTAAATTATTGATCTTTGTATAGTAGATATGCAAAAGAAGTAGACTGGTAGTTCTGGCCTGTAACTACATTTACTTGGGAAGCTTATGCAGGAAGATTAGAAACTCAAGGCCTGGATGGACTCCAGAGTAAGTTGAAACCAGCTTGATCAAATCATAGATACTTGCCTCAAAAAATATGTAAAAACAGGCATGGATGCAGTTCTTTGGTAAAGTACTTATCTAGCATATAGGAGGCTCTATGTTCCATTTCCATCATGGGAGAACAAAGATACATGAAAGCCTTACACAGAGAGTTTAATATTATAATATTAATCCCATTTTGGTATCTATTGATATTTTCCTTGTGACCAAGTATGTGGACAATTTTGGAGAAAGTTCCCTGGGGTGCTGAGAATCATTTATATTCCTTTGTGTCCGGATGAAACCTTCTGTAAATAACTATTAAGTCCGTTTGCATTATAACATCTGTTAGACCTCTTATTTCTTTGCTGAGTCTTCGGTTGACATATCCAAGGGTGAAGTGGGAGTACCTCCATTGTTGGTTGGAGTGTAAACTTGTTCAGCCACCCTGGAATGCAGTATGGAAGTTTCTCAGAAAACTGAGAATCACTCTCCCCAAGGATCCAGCAATACCACTATTGGGCATATACCCTAAAGACACACATTCAACTCAAAAGCATTAACTCAGCTACGTTCATAGCAACATTATTTGTAATAGCAAGAACCTGGAAACAACCTAGATGCCCATCTACTGAATAATGGATTAACATACTGTGGTACATCTACACAATGGATGTAAGAAAAAATGATATCCTAAAATTTGCCAGCAAATGGATGGATTTGGAGAATATCCTTTTGAGCAAGGTCTCACAAACCCAGAGGAATAAACAGGGAATGTACTCACTCATTAGTGGACTTTAAGCAAAAACATTCTTTTATCATTGAAAGATGATAGATGAATAAAATGACTTAAAACAAACACACATAACACAAATCAAAACTTCTGTTTTGACTATAGAAGGGTTACTTAGCATAAATTTGTGGTGGCCATAGTGCATCCGTGGGCACTAGCTCTGACCTACTGTGCTTTCTTCATCTATAGCTGAGCATAACCTGGCTTGAAAAGCTTTAGATTTTATTTTTTATGTTTCATGTATTTTAGAGAAAAGAGAAGTTTTATTATTGTATGGGGATTTTTTTAATCTCTTCTGAATGTTTTGCTTTTTTATACAATGTTTGATATTGAATTTCAAAAAAATAATAAAAAATAATAATCAAAGTCAACTTTCAAGTCACTTACATCACTGTGTTACAGTTCACTTCAGATTATTTGTAGGTTTACCTGCCAGGCCTTACCTGAAATAATCAAATTCAATAGAAATTTATTTAAAGGCCTCCACAGGATTCCCAGCTTCTCTATTTGAAGCTTAGGTAATTGTGTTTGAAAGAAGTGGCCTAGCAGCTGACACTGTTGGGTATCTCCCGTGTAAATCCTGTGTGATATGCAGAAACCAAAAGAGATAGAGAAACTAGTATTTATGTTTTTTTCACCAGGAAGAAATCATCATCATTTTTTGTAGAAACACGCTGTGAACTTTACTCAGTAACCACAGTAGCATGCAGAATAGAGATCATACAAACTTCACAGAGGTGGACACATGAACAGTGACTCTAAATCAAAGTGAACTAAATCAAAGGCTCATATTTATTCTACATCTCAAGAACTTTACCATGCACCCAGAGACATATGGACAAGAACAAACGAGAATGTTACCCTGATGATCACCTATAACCACATAGGCAGCACTAAGTTACTGGGTAAAACAAAAATTGTAGGGCATGGGTGTTAAAGAAATGACAAGCATGAGATGATATAATCAAATTGAGTAAGTCTAGAAATATTGCTTTAGATAATTGCATTTTATCACACTTTTTTAAATGTAGCATTCTAATGAGTGGAGAATAAATAGTAAATGTAAACAGAACAGTTTCAGTTTTCATCAGCAGAACAAACTCAGAAAAAGGTCTAAGTGTTCTGTCTAATCATAGGAAAGTGAGTCTGGTTTATAGGTAGCTGAATTTCATAAAACCAATGAATTAAACCTAGTAGGTTAATACCATCAGAAGGACAAGCTTATTGTCTTCCCCAATATCAAAATGCATTTGAAAACTTTAATTCATAGTATGGTTTAAAATCATCTTACCAAAATAATACAGGCATAATTGTTTAACTTAAGGCAGACATTGCAAATATTTTCAGTATCAAACTATTAGAAATATTTCCATTGGATTCTAGAATTGTAGGGCAATGTTTAAACTCTAACACTCAAGATTAAGATACTAATTGATCCTAAACATCAGAGATGAAAGAATATAAAATCATGAGGCATGTTGTTGTTAGGAGTTTAAAATCATACATCCAAGAAACCTAGAAGAATAACCTCCAGACTATTGGAATTAATCCATGAGTACATTTAAATAACCATACAAAATCTCAAAATATAAAAACAGATATTTTTTTGATATACCAGCTATAACTAAAATTGAAAAATGCAACTGCAAAAGAGAGTAAAATGATAAGAAGCATGTAAAATGTAAATAGTTTTATGAAAAACACTCTAGGAGAAAATTATAAAATTTTATTGGAGTTCATAAAGGAAACAATCCACATGGGTTATAACTACTTATGAATGGGGAGGCTTAGTGTACTAGTCTTATTTAAAAAGATTAATTCTATTAAATATACCCAAGGTGTTTAAAAGTGGCAGTAAACACTCAAGAATTAATTATTTCACACAAATGAACATGAGCAAAAAAAATTTCAAGACTAATAATGATGGTCATAGGACAGAATATGTGGACATTGCTGGTTTCCATTCATGTGATTACCTCATCAAGTCACAAAACTGTAATGCATACTATCACATCATATACTTAAAACTAGTGATACACTTTGTTTGAGAAGAGTTTCCTCTCTGGGGATGACGGAAGATACTTGGGTTTGGCACCACTGTCACAATGTTGGGTCATTAAATATCTGTCTGGAGAATCAGCTGAGATTAGACTTTTCATTTCACACTGTAAACATGAATTTGGAGTTAGTTAAACCTGGAATTCAATGTTTTTAAATTATAAAATATTAAGCAAGTTTACTATAATTTAGTCTATGCTGAAATTAATGGCAAGCCATTCCTCCCACAGATTTCAGTGAAGGACTCAACTTCCTTATCATCATAGTGGGTTGGAACTTAGTTTATTAAATGAGGAGAAATGTATGAGAATAGGTTTACTAGCCAGACCGGGGAATTTTATTCAAGACTCTAGCCAGACAGAGTCTTGAATAGCTACATCTTCATATAATCTACCATCTGTCTGCCTACTTACCTACCTGCCTACCTACCTGTCTGTCTGTCTATCTACCTATGTGCCTACCAGTCATCTATCACTACAAATGTCTGAAGTCTGGGATATATATTTATGTAGTTATATCTTTGTATATAAATTATAAGGTATATATATTGTCTTAGTTTTGAAATCATCTAACAAGGACTTTGAAGTAACATCTTTAAAAGAAATTTATTGGGTTTCAATTGTTATCTTTTCCACAAATGGAATCTTGAAGAAGAATATCCAATATATAAATAACTACTATGTGCTTATCTTGGAAATCGTTTTTTTGTGGGGCCCTGTGCACATGCATACTCATTTATTTTTACTTTCAAGTCAAAACATTTAAACATAGTGTCAACAGGAAGCACAAATGTCTCACCCCACCCCTCATGTGCCTGTATTTTACTTTTCTTATTGGAAGGTCAAGAATAGCTATATAAAATAGCCTTCCTAGTCGTAATCATTTCTAACCTATCTTCAATCTAAAATCTGTTTTACTAAGACATAAACCTATATAGGTAACACACACAGCATGTCTTTATTAAGAACTAGAAGTAAGTGAAGGTCATTAATTTCTAATATAATTAACAAAGTATTCTATCATTCCAATGTCTGTTTTTTAATAAAAAAAATGTAAACATGCAAAGAGTCTCCTGAGAAGTGAAAAGCAAATATTCAAAGCCTTTTTTTTTATTTATAAAGTAAAGTCTTCTTTATCCCTTGCTCCCCATTCCTTCCCTCTTCCCAATTCCTCCCAGTCAGTCTTCAGCCTCCCCACTCTTCTTCCCCTCTCCCAAGAGGGTAACAAGTCCCAAGGTGGGTCAGCTCAGCATGGTGCATCCACTCCAGGCAAGTTCGACTTCCTCATCTCAATATCAAGGCTTGGTTAGGTGTTCCTCTGAATAGAATGGGCTCTGAGGTTCCATTCCATGTACAGAACACAGTCTGATCTCACCCCTCGAGGCTCCATGTACTGCCCATGCTAATCAACAGTTGCCTACCCTTAAAGGGCCTAGTTACTTTTCCTGATAGTTCCCCAGTGGCTGTTCTTCATTTAGTGAGCTCCCCAGAGCCTCAGCCAGCCATCACTGTGGGAATTTTCCTCATAATCCCTATCCCCTTACTCATAAGCATCTTTGAACTAGAGCATCTACTAACACATAGAGGATCAGTATAGATCTGACTGGAGACCCTGGCTTATGGTGAGGGCAGTGTGGCATTTAACCAGTTCCTCTGGAAAGTGCTTAAAGTATAGTAAGTAAATCACAATTTATAGCTACTGCTGTGGCTGCTTTTCCCTCACCTGTGATTTGTGTTCATTTTTAAAAACTTTTGCTGAGTTTATAATCTACTTGGAGACATTTAGAATGTCTTGATTGTACACAGATGGTCCAAACTCTGTGTATGGCTGCATAACAATTATCCTTAGCTCTGTTTGACTGGAGTGTTGCTTAATGACACTGTTTTAACAGTATCAGCTATAAGTATTCAAGGGACTGTGTAAGAGTACCATTCCTTAAATCCAGAACAATTATAGATATTGATAAAATCTTGCTATTCTCTCTTATTTCAGAGCTTTAATAACTTGCCCACTGGTAAACTGCCCAGAAGTCTTACGTGAGGATCATGACTTTATACCTCTATAACCTATCTTAAATAGCTGTAAAAGTCCAGCTCTGGGAGAATTTTTAGTTTCTCACATGTATAATGCCACTTTATTGTTTAAGTAATTGAATGTTTGTTGAAGTTAGTCCATCATGTTCTGTTGGTGTCATAAAACACTCTGACAAAAGCAATGTCTGTGAGAAAGGGTTTCTTTTGCTCAGATTTTAAGGTAGAACTGAGCATGTCAGGAGAGTCATGGCAGCAGGTGCTCCAAGCAGCTAGTCACATTATATCCACAGGCAGGAAGCAGAGAGTGAGACATCATTGCTTCACTGACGTTCCCAAGCCTGCATAGTGTAGGACAAAGTGAGGGAATGGTTCTGGACACTTTTAGAATAGGTTTTTGCAACATAGTTAGTCCAGTCCCCGATAGGCATATCTCAGAGGAATGTCTGTAGACTTGATGCTTAACTAATCCAAGATCCCAGCAATCTGAACATCGACACTATCACACTTATTATGTTTTCTTCAAACATTTTCATGACCTTATTCATTCTTGAAACTCCATTCAAATATTGGGAGAAAAATGTTGTCACTTAGTATAAGAAAATTAAATTGGTATTAACCTAATTCCTACCCAGGGCTCACAAGTACAGTTTGTGTAGCTGTGAGAATTACAGAAGTGTTCAAGTAAATCTAGGTGAGTTATTGGGGGAAAGTACTAAATTTGAACAAAAGGGGTCCTGAGGAAGAGTTACCTTTTTATTTTCTTTCTATTTTTAAAAACTTAAGCTCATTTGGTCAAAAATAAGTTTTAAAGTCAATGATCCTAGCGTAGTTACAGGTTTTTCTTTCTGTCTCACTGCAGAGCATTTTCTGTAACTGCATTGTTTGTGCATGTTTTAATGCTAAGAAAGAATTGAATTATCATCAATTAATTTTTCTAACATCTCTCTGGAAACCAGTGGCACTTAGCTTTCTGGGTTGGGTACTGAGGGATTTAAGGTGTAATGCTTTATTTATAACCACCTCAATGATTTATCTGACAGAGAGAATCTTGGGAAGCTGACTTATTTTAAAAAGTGTTAACAAATTAATAGATATCTGAAAGAATCTCCAGGAGCTATGCAAGCTGAAGAATTCCCTTCGGAGAAGACCATCTTCTACTTTGCATTTCTAAAATAGAATTGTGACAGCTGTAGAAGTGTGCCATGATTACCGTGTGAGAAAAAAAACAGCCCTTGCCCTTTCAGAGATGAATACTGTAAGCTGTGTTTGTGAATGGTTTGGGCTGGCCAAGCATTCACAGTTCAGCCTATGTGCTAGACTATGATACACACTCTCATACAGACACCATGCAGAGAAGGGGGGAGGAAAAGGGGGAGAGGAGGGGGAAGGGATAGATTAAAATACGATTAACCTATAATTGGTCAACAATGTCTCTACTAGATACCACAGACCTACAAACCATGTTCCAAGAATGGATTTCCTCTGAATTGTTGTCCAGTGTGGTAGCATAGAACCCCAAATATTAGAGTTTATTGTCAATGTTATTTGTTTTTCTCTAGAACTTGATACTAAGCCCATTTTGCTTAGGACATCATGCACCTGAATCATAGGTCATAACATCATTAATCTGGTACTGCTGGAAGCTTTGTTTCTACTGACCAAATTTCATAGTGTTGGAAGGTGCAAGCTACTGGAGGAGAAATGTAATCATCGATAATACTCAGAAAAGAACCCTAAAAACTACAGTGGACATCCCCACTGGTGCTGTAGTGGTAGGAACATGTGGGAGTAACTAACTAGTTTGAGATCGAATTTAAGTCTTGCTCTGCAATTTGAAACCCACACCTGTTGTCACTGGTAGCTAGCTTTCTTGTACAATACAAGACCATCTGCCCAAGGGATGGTTACCACTCAAAATGATCTGAATCTTCCTAATTTTTTTTCTAGCTTTCATTATACTCCTGTGATAAAGACCTGGAACAAAAGCAACTTAGAGAGAAAAAGATTTATGTCCAGACCACAGTTAATCATCAGGAAAGTCAGGGCAGAAAGTGAAGAAAGCAGAATAGAAACTTGGAGGCAAGAACTTATGCAGAAACCATGGAGCATCTTATGACAAGCAAAGGTCATCTGAAAAGAGGCAACCTTAGCTGACAAAATGCACTGTTAGGCAATTCTGCAGGGGCATTTCCTTAACCTACTGTACCATACACAGTGGCATGTCTAGGTAGGTGATCATGGGTTGAATAAGAAAGCAAGCTGACAAAGTCATGGAGAGAGAGCAAGGTAGTTTGCAGCATGCCTCCATGGTCCCTGTTTCAGTTCCTGCCTTCAGCTTCAGCCTTAAGTCCTGCCCTGACTTCCTTTCATAATGGACTTAAACTATGAATGAAAATAAGTCATTTCCTACATTGTTTTTAGTCGTGTTTAGTACACAATTAGGCATAGGAAAAAGACTAATATATACATCAGTTAGTAAGACAATCCCCCAGAGATATACTTACAGGGAAGCCTGGTCTGGGCAATCCTTCAATTGAGACTCTCTTTTTGTGTGACTCTTGGTTATATCATCAAGTTGACAGTCAAACCTAAGTAGGACACTCAACCAAACCAATTTCTTCTGCAAGATAAATTCTAATACTTATGAATTTTATCCTACTTAAACCACAAGTGTGGGATCTGCTTTTAGTTTTCTCCCCCTTACTAAAAATATGTTCACAGCATATTTCCATCCCTTTTTCTACTTGTTAAATTCTGTAGAATTATTTTGATGGACATATATTATGCAACTGACTCATATTTTATTCACTTTAAACTGGGACTTAAATTTCTGAAGCATTTTTTAAATATATTTGATGTTCACATTGCTGGATAGCACTTAAAATGACTACTTTGAGAATCTATATTAACAATTTCTTTACTTCGGTCATTATTATTTATGATCTTTCCATTTAAAATTTCTGTATTAGCTACTTTCAAAGAGATACCTTGCAAGATAATTACCAGTTTTCTTTATCTTCTTCCGCATGAATTTCATGGCAAAGTAAAAGCACATTTGAATATGGTAACAGGAAATACAAAGAAATGTGACTTTATGTCACTTTTCTTATTGCAAGTCTAGAAAACTGTATGAACTCTTCTTCATACCTGTGTTCCTTATTGATTTTATTTCTGAGATTATAATATAAATAGATTTTTTTCTTACCTTTTTTTCTTGCAAATACTTCCATATACCTTTTTTCTCTTTCAAATACATTCCCCTTTTAAATTAACCATAGCTATCTACACATATGTAAATATATATCCATATAGACTTCTAATATAATCTGCTGAGTTACTTGTATGTATGTCCTCACAGTTAGCCATTTGGTATTGGATAATGAGTTGGTGTTCTCTTTTTTGGGTAAGAGTATTTTTATCATTTATCTCGCAGCATTGTTATTTGTACTTTTTGTGATGGTGTTGGTGCCATTTGGATCTTTTAAGTTTCACATTAGCATGTCTGTTGTTTTTCTTGTTTGGTTCAGGTTTAGTTAAGTCATGTTGCCAAGATTTTATTCCTAGGAGACACAATCTTTCTGCCTCCTCTTCTGCAATGACCACTGAATCTTAGATGTGGTGCTGGGCTTAGGCCCTGCTTGTCCTAGTATAATCAGACTATTGTGGACTAAATGGACCTGAGATTGAGAAAACTGGGCCAAAGGTCAAAGAACACCCTGGAAACTCTGTCAATGGACAGATGTTTACTCAGAGGAGAGAAAGGAACAGTTACACCATAGGAAGAATGATTCGTTGGGGCCATAAGGTGCCCATTGGTTGGGGTAAGAACATACAAGGGTGTCTCATTTGCATACTCAGGGGCAACAGGGGCCAGGGGATGAAACCTTTAGGAAGTCCTGCCAGGAATGTTTTAGTAGTCAGATAAGGTCAGATAAGCAGCAGCCAGTAGCTTTTGAGGTACTTGAGCTTATCAGTTTCTACCTAAAGTTGGAGCACATCTGCATTTGGAGAAGCCCAACTGCTGGGGTCTGCTGGCATCTGAGCAGTGGAGACAGGGGTGCAGTCAAATGCCTGCTGCTCTCAGGATGAGAAAATCCTTGGAGCTTTAGGCATGCTTCTACTCCCTCTTAGCTTCAAGTCAGAGATACATTTTGGGACTTAGAAATGTATCATTTAAGCCCTGTGCTTCACAACTCTGTGCTTTGATTGGTTAGGGTTTTCCATAATGCTCTCCCCTATCACAAAGACAAGTTTTCTTGTTGAACTGTGAAGACATTAGATATCTGTGGGTATAAGGACCAACTTAGATTGTTGTTAGAGATTATTTTCATTTAGTAAAGTGTCTGTAGGTTCTCCAAGAACCATAAATTCACTAGCCCTTGGTTTTGACTGGAATTCTAGAACCAGATAAAAAGGAAGTTTCCTTTTTACCATGTATATATTAAGTACAATGAGAAGAGAACTATTAGTTAACACCAAGGTATTCATACCACATGCTGCTATTGCACATTTAGGGCTATTGCTGGTCATTGATGGAACTCATTGTTGTTAACAGGTAGGACTGCTAGTTGCTTCCCTCTTTTGGAATCTTGCATGACACATGGTATCAAAAAGGTAGTTCTCAGGGTGTGTGTTTGGGGAGGCTATTCAGGGCAGTTGCAACTCAGGGGCCACTGGGTACTGTGTCTAAAGTTCAAGTTGTTTCTACATACAGGGGAATATATGTTTGTATCTACTGATTAGAGTCTCCAGTATATTGTGACTCAATTATATTATATTTTTAGAAAAAAAGTCAACATTCAGCCATGTACCATGTACAATATTTTGGCCAGTGATGGATTGCATAAGTAATGTTAGTTGCATGTGATAACCTAATGATGATATTTTATGATCTTTGCCTTAGAGCAAAATTAACTGAAAATTTACATGTTTCTCATAGCATAACTGTTAAGTAGTGCATGATTGTGTAGGATGCTTTTCTTTAAAAAGTTTTTTTTTGTTCTCATACCCACCACTGTTCCCCCCCGCTCCTCCTCACAGTCCTCCATCAGCCTCCCCCACTCCATACCCTATTCATTATCCAGGGAGGATAAGGACTCCCAAGGTGAATCAGTTAGGTCTGGCATATCCAGTTGAGGTAGGCCCAACTTCCTTCCCACAGCATCAAGGCTAAGAGAATGGGATGGTTGAGTGGAAGGAGAAACAGAGAGGGAGAAAAAGAAATAGATATCTTGATAGAGGAAGCCATTGTGGGGTTAGAGATAAACCTGGTGCTAAGGGAACACCCAAGAATCCACAAGATGACCCTAGCAACGACTCCAAGCAATAGTGGAGAGGATACCTGAATAGGCCTTTCCCTATAATCAAATGAATAACTACCCTAATTGTCATTATAGATCCTTCATTTAGCAACTGATAGAGGGAGAAACAGAGGTCTATACCTAAGCAGTGGGTTGAGCTTCCTGTAAAGCTGGAGGAGGGGGGAGAGAGGGAGGGAAGAAAGGAGAGAGAGAGAGTATCTGAGCAAAGGGATCAAGGTCATGAAGAGGAGACCCACAGAAATGGCTGACTTGAGCTATTGGGAGCTCACTGACTCTGAAATAACAGCTGAGAAACCTTCATGGGAAGGAACTAAACTCCCAGATGTAGATGACAATTGAATGGTGTGGGCAATTTGAGGAGCCTCTTGCAGTCAGACCAGAGTTTATTCCTGGTACATGAACTGACATCTTGGAGCCCATTCCCTACAGAGGAACACCTTACTGTGTAGAATTTTAAACTTCTTAAAAAAAAAAAAACAATCAATATTTTTTACCTTGCATGAACATGAACACAAAGTATTCACACGTGTATATTTAATTAATTTGTAAGAACAATGGAAAAGAACAGTTGCATACATTGTCCCAGTGTGAGTTCATGTTTTGGAGTTTTAAATTCTACTAGAATTTAACCCTCTCAGTCTTTGTTGTAAAACCCAATGATCAGATGTGGTGGGAGGGGGAAGAGACCTTGAATAAGGATATACAGGGATGGAAAAAAAAATTCAGAGGGAAAGATGAACACAAAGAAAATATATGTGTAGCAATCTTATTTGTATTTCCACCCTTGATAAGCCATGCTTATGATTCTTATCCTCTGTATAGTTATTGTTAACTCTTCCACATTTTAAATTCTTTTTACT
>PVIH01011171.1:0-15885 GCA_004025045.1 Sigmodon hispidus | reverse complement strand
TTTATAAATACAAAATAAAGAAGGAAAAAAAAAAGAAGTTCTAAAAGAAAAGAAAAAAAAAAAACCCTGCCTTATCACACCCACTATATCCACAGGTCTTTCTCCTAGGAATCTTTTTACATAATTGCCTCCCGTCTTCAAGAAAAATCTAAACACAATAGGCCTGCCATCATGAATCTCTTACCTGTGATGCAAGTTGTACTGTTTTCCTCACCACCACTTTAAAAAGCATATTTTCCTTAACATTGTGTTACATAGGTTTTTTTTTTTTTTTTTCTTTCTTCTGTATGATTCTTTTCGAGCTTTGCATGTGCAAAGAGGCATCTGTTATTATGGCTGAAGGGAGAAGGAATTTTTCCCAGGATTTCTATGGGAAACCACACTGAAGAATTCTGTGCAACTTTTCTTGACCCCTCGTTCTTTGTTTCCTTGAGTGATTAGAAACCCAAAAGGAGTTGAAAGTAGATAAGGCTGCCATCTTCTTTCCTTGAGTTCAGCTCTTTGCTCCATGATGCATCACTATGACTAAGAGGGTTGAGTTTGTTGATCCAGCTCTGCTTGGCTTTGACATTTAGGTTCCCTAGTTCACAGCTCTAAAGCCCATTCTCTAGAGTCTATTAGACCAGTGCACAGAAAGTGTATTTCTCTCTTCCAGGATCCCTTCCTTGGGCTCCTGTGCCAGAGACTATGAGTGACAATTTACTTAGTTCGCGGAAATGTAAGCATGGCTTTTGGGGGAATTCATTCTAATTGAGTGAAATAAGGATCATCATGCAGAAGAAAAATAAAACCCAAATTCTCACACTGGAATATGATAAAACAATACATATAAGTTATTGAGTGTTTCACACTAAATGAGACTGCTCTAAGATCCAAAGTGAAAGTTATATTAAACATAAATAAATGATTTAGGAGCTATTAGTGGGAATAATTTTTTGTTCATGGTATAATATTATTATTAAACTATTTGGGTAGTAGATGACAAAGGTTAAAATTTGATATGAAAACCTATATGAAGGGTGTTCTTTGTGTAGGGTACTCTTGGATGGAGTTTAAGCAAAGAGTCTACCATGATCATCCTTTCAAACTTTCCCTGTCCCTGCATTAAAACATTTAGCCCAGACTGGATTCAGGATTCAACCCTTGATCTTCTTGCTGTCTTTCAAGGATTAAAAAGTGTCATTATGTTTGACTCAATCTCATTTCTTTAAAAAAAATGTTCTAAGTGTATTAAATGTACAGAGAGTATCCTATTTTTGTTTCATTTAACATTTAGTGGCACAGTGGTTGTCAACCATTGAGTTTCCTAACATTTGTTCCCTGGCCCAGACCATAGCCTATACCAGTTGCTGCAGTTTTTAGAAATCCAGACATAGCCTAAAAGCTTTACATTATGAAAAGCATTTTGAAAATAGAGATGTTGGAAAATGAATATATAAGGCTTAATGGGGCCTCCTTGTGTATCATTGTGAATAAAATGGTGTTTCTTTGTGTGTCATTGTATCATGCTATATGGAGAAACTGAAGAGGATGATAAATTGATGCTTATTTTACCTGCATTCACAGTTGAAAATCAGGTCTAACTGTGTGAATTATTTATTGTGTAAATTGGCTATTGAGTATATTGCAGAGAAAAGTGGAGATTTTCTTTTGCATATTACTTTCCGTTTTATAGCATATCTTAACATGTGTTCACACATACCTTCATGTGCATGCTTATGTGACTTTGTGACTTAGTTTTCAAATTAAATAATAATAATAATAAATTGCTCAAAAATATAGTAGAAATGCAATAGAACACAAAACGTCCTGTGGCAGAAAGTGAGGTTTTCACTTCTGACCAGTTCTTTGTAGGTCTTTTTTTTTTTTTTTTTTAAATAAACTCTGTTTTTAACATCTTTAAGATGTTACAGGAAAGAAGGCTATCATAAAAATAGCAACATAACTTGTAAATGGGCTGGCACCTTGGGAGCCTGCCTAACACAGCCTTGATATTGGGATAAGAAAATCATACCTCCCTGGAGTGGATGCACCATGCTTAGCTGACCCACCTTGGGACATCCTGACTTTGTTTGGGAGGAGATGGGGGATGGGGTAGAGGGAGACTGGGAGGGAGTGAGAATAGGGAAAGATGGGTGAACAGGAGGATACATGGAAAAAAAAAGGACCTTTTTTTAAATAAGTAAAAATAAAAAATAATAGCAACATGAGAGGGAAAGCTGGAAATCTCCTAAGTATATGAAAGTCTCAACAAATAAAAAGCTATGACAAGATTTTCTACTATGATCTTCTGGTATAAGATGAAAAGGCCAACAATATTTCTTTCCATCATATTTACAATTTATGTATGTTTCTGCCTAACTTAGATGCATGAATTTCCCTAAATGTCTCTGCTTTTACATTGTGATTATATTCATAAATAGATTTTTTAACCTATCCTGCTTAGGATTATAAAATCTTTAAACTGTCCCTACTTTCTCAGTAAAATCTACATGCTTTCATTGTTTAAGAAAATATTATTTGGAAAATAACTTCCACACTTTAACTTACTCATCAATGTTAAAAATTTTTCTACTTTCTCCTATCATATCTGTTGTGATGGTCATTCTTGGTAGTCAAACTGACTGACTCTCGAATAAACTATAACCCCCCCCCAAAAAAAAAACAAATAAAAAGCTTAATGGTAACATGAAATTGAAAAGATGGATTTTTTTAACAAGTTAGTTAGGCAAGTTTGTATCTGTCTGTTACTGCTCAGTTCCCGCCAAGGTAAAGCACTGATGTTTGTTGTCTGTTGCTGGGAAGGTTGACTGAAGTAGCATTTGTCAGGCTCTTAGTGATTATCAGTAATAAATTATGTTTTAATGTATACATCCTCAACACAAGCTTGAAAATAGCTGGAGGTGTGCTGGGTTGAATTGAAGCCTCTACAAAGGAAAAAAAATATAGTTAAAGGAACCACAGTATTAAAATTGAAGGATATGTAGACAGTCCATGGGTTCATAGCTGCGACTTGCTCTCTCCCCAACCCTGAAGTAGCTAGCTATACCCATGGTCACTCCTTAGATTGTGGTGACATCAGTGAAATTATCTGCAACAGGGTTTGTCTTGCTAAATGTCATCTCCTGTTCCCTGGTGTTGGGAATGGAGGGTGTTGGTTCAGCAATGCTAGATCCAGAGGCTTACCTAAGCAGGAGTGGTTAGGAAGTGTCACTTTACAGAGTGGCTTGCAGGGTCATGGCACTGTCAAGAGAGAGATAGCATGATATTGTAGTCTTAAAATTTATAAGAGCTCATTTTTACTAGGGGAAATGGTATTGTTTTACTAAATCAGATCACTGATAATTTAGCAAATTATATTGACTGTCACTAAGGAAACCATCTGCCCAACATGAAAAGAAAGTTTAAAACAACATGTACTGGGCACTTGGAAGAAAGGAAAGAAGGAAGAAAGGAAGAAAAGAAGGAGGGTAGGAAAGGACAGAAGGAAGGAATTGCTATTGAAACATTAGCAGTTGGTAAGTTTTCATATAATCAAAGTGGACATTTCACATGTAACACAGCTCACTTTCATCTATGGGACGTGCTGGCCTACCAACTCCTAGGGTTCTAACACTTTCTTATGCCATAGTCCATGCTTCAAGGTAACTGATCCCACCACATTCTCCTTCTACCTCCTCCTCTTCTCCATCATTCTCTTCTCCCCCTCTCCCTTCTCTTCTCCCTTGTCCAGTTTTTCTTCCATTTTTTTCTCTCTACCATCAAGCATCCAGAATCTTACCCACCAATTGAATCTTAGTCAGAAGAATGTGCCCCCCACACACACACTTTTCTTTGTCTGTTGTGTTATTTTCAAAATACCGTTTAGCTGAACAGCAATGAAGCACCAGAGTATGAGGAAGAATACAAAGATAGCTATTGTTTCTGTGTAAACTGTAAGAAAATCCTTAAGGTAAAAAAAAGACCATAGGACTATTGGCAGGTGAGAAAGCAGTGCAAGGAGGTTTAAACAATGGTTTAAACATCCAGGATTGTTTTGCACTTAACCAGTTAGAGAGTTTTGTTTTTTGCATGTGATTAAACACAGACATACAGAGTCTGCACCTCACATGATTTCTTATGAATGATAAGATGTTGCCTCAAACCCCAATGCTCTGATCTAGAAAGGATCACACAGAAGACAGGAGGGAACTGATTGGAACTATTTATGTCTTTTATAAAACATGTTAAAGGATAAATCCACTATTGTCATTTTCTTTATCGCCTTGACTGAGTTTTAGCTTAGTTTTAAATTTAGAACAGCATTAGCGTCACAGAGTTTTGGGGGGTAATAGTTTCCACAGGCTCACACTCAGTTGCCTCTGTTATTCACCTCTCCTAGAAATGCAGTGCATTAGTCATGATGCATAGCCCGGTACAGACACTCAATCATTCCCTAAAGCTTCCAGTTAAGAAGCCTTCATTCATCTTCCCTACTACTGTGATTCTGCCCAGGATCCACCAAGGGCTGGCTGGAGACTGTATTAGTAATCACATCTCCTTTGGCTCTTTCATTCTGTCACACCTTCTCCCTTTGTTGGCCTTTTGATGAACTTGACAGTTTGTTGGAGTACCACTCAGACTTTATGGAATATTTCTCATTTGTTAACTGTCTCATTTTTCTCCTCATGATTAGTCTAGAGTTATGAATTTTGGAAAAAAATGATGAAACGTCTTTATTATATCATCTTATGAGTCAATATAACTTGTCCCTGTTGATGTTGATACTATTTGTGATCTTAGTCAACTTTAGAAAATGTTGATCACTCAGAACTTAAAGATTGAAAGTTTTCATGTTCAAATGAAAACCTTGAGACTGTGTATGATATAAGACAATTGCTATATGGATGGCAGGATTTATATTCCAAGAGGGCAGGACAAAAATGATGTGAATATTGTACTTGTGCATTAACTTCTCAAAAAAATTAAAAAAAATAGTTTTTAGGTTCTGCAAACTCATATTCTGGGACCATTACATAATGAAAAGCCAGTTCTTGAAATATGTTTATAGAATAGACCATGAGTGCCAAACAATAGGATATGTCAGACTCATTGGAGAGCATTAATGAAAAGCTCAGGATAAAGTATAGAGCTGTTTACAGAGCCATGATACCATGTTCTACAAGGGAATTCTGAAAGTTGGGCATAGGGTAATTTTGCTGTGGAAAGACAGGCTACATTTTTTTTTTTGCCTGTCAGTCATTCACTCTCCTACTACCTACAACTCATTATTGATCAGAAAAGAAAGCCTTCCTTCCCTTTCAGATTTGCTCTAAGATTCTGGGATAAAACTTTGACCAAACCTTTCCTGTTGATCTATTCAAGCTCCTTGGTCTCAGAAGTTTACGAAGGCTGGAAACACTATAGAAATCAATGTGTCTAACCAGAGATTTGCCAGTGAAAGGAAGAGGGGCCCATTTCCTCTTCGGGCTCTTTGCAGCTGAAAAAAAACACACTTCTTAAATCAGGAAAGAAGTGGGTTTTGTTTTTGTTTGCAAATGAAACTAAGATGAGTAGCCATCTTGGCCACTAGTGTGACCAGTATTTCAGAATGGATCCAAAGGTTTTTGTTTTCTATCAACAAAGTGATACGTACTTGAAATATATTTCAACAAACAAGTGTGTGTATGTTTTTCAATAATAATACAAGATACAGGGTTTATTAAGTTGGTTATGTTAAAAGTAAAATAAAATGAAGATACTACTTGGATTTTCTTCTGCTCATGCAGCCCTACATATTAATGTAGCTTCTCAATTTGCTTAGCTTCTTGTTCAGTATTTTCTGTCTCATTACAAATTGTTCAGAATATAAATGTAAATTTTAATATCTACCTTCTGTGGTCCAGCCTTACTGCTTATTCTCTTAGTATTGAAAATAATAAAATTTACTGGCTTCTAATCATGATTTTCTTTGTAAGCAGATTCTATCTAGATTTATACAATTCCGGCATGCTTCATTATTGAATCTGGATATATGGTATCTTAATGTAAATCAAGACAAAAATTTCAGTATTCTGAGTATAAATAGCTTCTGGAGTCAGAGCCACATTTTGTGTTCCAATAGTTTCAAAGTCACTTGGCTGAAGAGATCATTAAGTAATAGCTGACTCTTCTCAGCACTGTAATGAGTCATTTGCACCGTTTGCAATCTTGTACAAAACAGAAAAGCTAAGGAAATGGAACTTCTTGATGATCATCATTGTGTTTACACTGGGACATGCTCACAGATTTATTTTTCCCCTCACTTTCTTATTCAGCTCAGTGAAACTTAGTTACTCATTGAGAGATGTTATTGGAGTTCAGTTCTCTCCGCTGGCGTTTGGATTGGCTTTTCATCATCAGGAACTGTTCAGCACAGAAGATCCTGAGTTTGAGGGAAGTCCAGGCTAGTTGAGGATGCTGGCCAGGACCGATTTCTACTTCATGCTTTGAGAAAAGTGTACATTTCTCTTTAATCTAGTGTGTATTTTTTTTCTTCTGATTTTATAATCCCAGTGAGCCTAAGCTAGAGTGAGTCATTCGGAACTTAATTTTTACTTAGAGGAACATGAATTTTGATAAAATTAACTGCATCAAGCTGTATCTAAATCCATTATTTTTGAGTTCTGTAAGGGTTCTAGACTCTCTCAAGGAGCTTTCAAAAACGATGTCTTTTTTCTTTTGGGCTGACATCAGAAATCGCAGCTCTGCCCACTGACATCAAAACACCAAAATTTCTGTCTCCCAAAGGACATCTTATTTCAGAACCCACAAAATGGCAGAAATCTGTTGTTATGTTTTTGTGTGCAGACCATGTGCATAGGAGTTATTTATCTCCTTCCTCCATGAGGGTCCCTGGGACTTAACTCAGGCCAGCAGCTTGGTGGAAAGACCACTTACCCTTGAACCTAAATGAGCCACTTTGCCAGCCCTCTTTCCCAAAAACTTTATCTTCCTGACATGGACAGGTTAGCAGAGCATCCTCTGTACTTCCTTATGGGAAGTGGGCGACACCTTAACTATATAGAATAGATCAGGTGGATCAGCTGTAAGCATCAGTTAAGGAGAGACTACACCATTAAATTGACCACATAGATTACTCAGTATAGAAGAGGATCAAGAGAATGTATTAGTTAAAGATAACATGCTATGAAATAACATCCTATAATGCACATTGTGAAAAATAACAATATCAGCATATTAATGTTGATTGATCTGAGTATTGAATTTTAAATAATCTGGTTACTTTGTGATTATACTCCTGGTCTATGTTTATATTTTCTCCTATATATCTGCATTTAATAAATTTTTAAAAATTATTTTTAAACATTTAATTTTTTAATTAAAAAATTCAAATTACTACAGTACCAGCGATGGCCAGCAGAGGGCATTAGATCCCTGGAACTGGAGTTCTAGATGGTTGTGAGCTGTCCTATGTGCTAGAAACCAAATCCATCATTCTTTTCATTCTTAAAAAGCACAGCTTTTCATTCCATGTTTATCCTGTGACTTTGAGTTTTCATACTCACAGCAGGGTTGTTTGGTTGTGACACAATTTAACTCATGCATTTAAGAAAGGTTTCATTTAGTTTTAGATGGATGTGGCTGCTTCTCTCATAACCCAAGAAAGGAGCAGAGCAGAGTCTCAGTTTCTCCCTCTTCTTTATCTCTGCCCTACCCCATCTTCTCTTTCCTCTCCTCCTTTCTTTCTCCCTTTCATGCAGTCTGTATAGTTCAATATTCAAATGCATCTCTTACACTTGACATCTTAAAACTTTCTTCACTAGAAAGCAGTGTGGGGAACCGGGTGATCTAGAGACAGTGGGTGAGATTCCCACATAAATGACTCTGGTAGGGTGGAGGTAGAATGCCAACTTTCTCATTACTGTTTATACTTGCACAGCTCAGGGTAATCCCCATAGTATTGGGAAATCCCTTATCAAAATTAAAAATAAATTCACCATATTAAATAACATCTGGGTTTTTCTTTTGTGTAACATGCAGCAAACTCAACCTGAGTTTTTCATGGTGTTTTAAATTCTTGACACATTCTAATTATGTTTCTTTATATAGTGTTATCACAACACTTGGTATGCACAGTGAGATGGCAGAATGACTTTCTGTCAGACTCTATGACTAATATCGTTAAGTTTAAGATCTGTAGTTCCAGTATTTCGTGTATTTTCTTCCTGTTTGTGATGCTGTCAAGGTCTGTTTGGGTCCAGAACAACTGTGTTTCCAGCTTTCTGTAGCTTTTCTCTCCCAAGACTTCCCCAGACCTAAAAGCTTAACAGTTTAACTCAGAGGCTGATTGCATTCTTTGAAATTCGTTAATCATTTTAAATTTTATGATTATCTCCTGAAACTTAGTAGTATATTCCTGAAAATACACAGAAAGTTATTAAACCTGGAATTAGACTGCCAACATGTTTTCAAATCGAATGTTTAATTTCATAATTGGAAAATGATACATCTGCCTAGAGAAAATCAGTGGGGTTGGAAAACAAATTATGTCGACAGTGTTGGTACAGAAAGATTATACATATTTATGAATGGCCAAATCATCCTATTACTGGGATTTGAAAATATAATTATTAACTATTTATAATGTAACGATTTCACTTGAATGCCATATCCTGAAGCATGCTGTGTGAGTGTGTGTGTGTGTGTGTGTGTTACAAGCACACAAGCACATTTGTATATTTAGATTGATGACTGTATAGGATCTCTGGTTAAAATCTCATTTGATCTTTAAATGTTTATTACTGTAATTCAGAGTGTGTAAGATGAGTTCTATAGGCAAATGGATACAAAATGATATGATTAGTAAAACAAGTAGACATTTTAATCTGTAGAAGAATGCTATAATTAGCAGTATCTGAATAAGTTATGCAATTTACTTCTTAAGTACATCTTTTTAAGTGTTCAAAGACCATATTAAACTAAATTCCTTTGAGGGCATAGGTATTACAGAGTGAAATAAGTGTGTTCTGTTGATACGTTGTTATTGAAGTTGATGATATACAATATGCTATGCACTTCAGTTTTTGTTAATATGCTTGGGAACCGTGTACCAATAGCTTTAGGGGAGACCTTCAGAGGACAGTGTACCAACCCCCACAAAGCTGTCTCCAAGACTCAGATTCTCCCGCTGTGTCTGTGCATTCCTGAGAGTTGCAGTGTGGAAAGAATCCAGGGTTGTGGTCCTAAAGGAATCAAGGAGTTTCAATTCAGATTTTCTGAGCATGCAGCTTAGAATTCTGTGCATTCAAGTTTGAGACACACTGATATGATTTGGAGGAAAAGGTTTCATTTATATAGTGTAAAATAAGAGAGAAAATAAAACAGTCTCCTCTTCTATGTAAGAGAAATTGGTTTTAGTATGTCATCCCAGGGAGCTGAAGCAACAGGAGTCTCCACAGAACAGTACAGTGCAGGTCTATAGGAGGAGGTGGGATTCAGCCTTGAAGAGACAGGGAATCTAGCTGTAAGAATTGTAGGAGGATGCTTCTCTGGGGAGCCTTTGATTGGTTAATCTTAGCCCTGTTGGTTCTCGGGAATAATTATTTTGAGGGGTGGTGGTAGTGGAATTTTCTGTGTTTGTGAAAATCATGATGATGTTTTTGTTGTTAAGAAACATCTCATGCTGAGCTGGACTTTGTGAATTCTTACCCAGTCTAGCTAGACTTGGCTTACATGAACTTTGTGTGTGTCCCTTATGATCCCTCATGCCTTATTTTCTCCTTGACTTCCTGAATAGGGAGAATACTCTCTGGGCTCTGGATGAACTTCATTGCCATTTGCAGTGAATATATCCATAACAGGGTACAGGTCACACAGGGCATACACTAATGAGGAGGCCATAAACAATCTTTTGAACATAGTTGTGAAAATTTTCAAATGAAGGCCTTTAGATGATTAATACAAGACTGAAATATTTGGTATGAAAAAACATGCCAACCTTATTGGGGATTATTAATAGAAGTAAAAGATCTTATCATTTCAAATCTGAGTTGTTATTAGGGATTTAGAAAAAAAAAATGATTGGAGTGTTGTCTTTGTTGACACACCTGGGATATATTGCATAGTGCTTGCTTCTATATTTTTTGTCCTTGCCCTAAATCTGGCAAATGCTGTCTGAGGAATGTATGATGGAGTAGCTAGTAGGTGTTGTAAACAGGTATAGTCAACAGATGGAGTAGCTAGAGGTCGCTGTAATTTGGGCTCAGTGAGCAGACAGAATAACTAAGAGGTGTTATAATACAGCCTCAGTCAACATTTAGCACTTCAGTTTTTGTTAATATGCTTGGGAACCGTGTACCAATAGCTTTAGGGGAGACCTTCAGAGGACAATGTACCAACCCCCACATAGCTGTCTCCAAGACTCAGATTCTCCCGCTGTGTCTGTGCATTCCTGAGAGTTGCAGTGTGAAAAGAAGCCAGGGTTGTGGTCCTAAAGGAATCAAGGAGTTTCAATTCAGATTTACTAAGGGTGCTGTAACTCAGGATCAGTCAACATACTTTCCAGTGCTGTTTATTAGACTGCCATAGAGCAAGCTGACTCCTATCCTTTAGCAATACCTTCAAAAGTCAGTTAAAAACAAGCACAGATTCAAGGACAAATATGCCTTATGGCAGGTTGCTTTCAAATGTGACCTCTGGAATTTACATTCAATGTGCTTAAAAGTAGACTGAAACATAACTGAGGTACTAAAAGGTAGTAAGTTGCATGCAAGTATCTATCTGTTTCCCTTTCCTGGGGTAGACTTACTTTTCACATTTAAAATAATCCCTTGAGTACTATATAATATATACACTCTGTGATCCTTTTTTGTTCCTGTTTATAGACAATGCTGTCAAGCAGGATGTGAGATTGCAGAAATGCGATGTTTGTCTATGAGCAGATGAACATATGTGCATGCCTACCTACCACCACACACTTGACATCACATGGCACACTAGTAATTAAAAGGTGATGTGTATCTGATGGTTTTCTTGCATTAGAACTTCATACATACATACATATATATGTGTATATATATATATATATATATATATATATATATATATATATATATATATTTAAACCCAGAGACCATGAATTTAAAAAAGAGCAAGGAGAGGTATATGGAGAATTTGGAGGCAGAGAAGGGAAAGAGGAAATGATGTAATTATATTATAATCTCAAAAACAATGTTTAAAGAAGAAATGTTTAAAAATAAAAAACACTATGGAGTCAGTACAATGTTGAGGAGCTGTGGAGGCCTTGCATTGCCAAGTTGATCAACTCACACATTCTGCACTCCACACAGAGCTTTTGATTTTAAAGTAATAAATCTATTCAGTAAGTGTGGGGAATGGTGCTGTTTGCTTCTTTCATTTAACTCACAGCTGATAGTACATGTTGTAAGGACTCAAGTACATGTTGCAAGGACTCAGAGACAATGGATATGATTCCTGGATACAGCTGAATGTGTTAGACCAACTTCCTGAATCTCCAGACTAAGGTGTGTCCACCCATGGAGACACTTCACCCATAGATATTCTTTCCATTTTAGGTACTTTTGAGGTCTTGTGATGTCATGCTTTGTTTTTAGGAGAGAACGGAAGTAGAATTTTCAGCAAAGCAGTCCCAAGTATGTGCATTAGATCATATTTCATTGCTAATAGCAGAATGCCACAGCCTTGGATAATTACAAAAAACAACAACAAAAAAAACCCCAGATACTGTCAGCTCTGCCTTCATCTGGTGACACATGGCTGACTGGCAGAGTCCCAGGAATTGAAACTACAGGTGACCCTTCTGCCCTTTCCTCAAAAGCCAATAGTATTCAACCATGAGGATGTGCTCTGATGACATTATCTCATTCTGCTCATTTCCCAAAGGTTTTCTTCTATCCTTTTTGGTACCTTTCAGTGATGATTAAATCTTAGGGACATATACAAACCTTTAGGGACACATATACAGACTATATCCAGACCATACCAGGTAATGGAACAGGTTAGACTTCCTCCATGGCTTATTTGAAGTTCTGCCTAATACCCTGGTTCAAAATGAAAGCCATTTCATCATTTTGCCTATGCCATCAATGTGAGTATCACTGACTCTACCCTACTCACACCAATGCCATTGCAACTCATGTTCTTATACATAAGGAATATTTTCCATTTATTTTCACCATGAATCTGCATTCATCATGAGCTGCAGAGGTATTGAACAGCCAATAAAAGGAGATATTATTCCACATAAATTAACTAGAAAAACAGTTGTATATTACTAAATGCTCATTACAAAGAGAAACATGCTGCAAGATTTTTTGTCAGGTTCCTATGCCTTTTACAAAACCCAAGCTTCTCTTTTCATGATTGTTGTAATGCTAATTTTTGATAAATAATGCAAAATGCACAAGTAGAAAGGCAGGCAGGCAGGCAGGGAGGGAGAGAGAGGGGGAGAGAATGAAGGGAAAAAGAAAGAGATAAAAGGTAAATATCAAAACAAAGAAGGACAGAGGGAGGGAGGATGGAAGGGATGGGTAGACCAAGTGAGAATGTCTGCAGCTTAACTTCTTGGAGACACACCCCAAAGTGTTCTCAGCAGCGCAGGACAAATGAATGCTGATAAATTTACAATCTGAGTTAATACTTATAAAATAAGTTTTCTTGTTGTTTGTCAGGATCAAATGCGTTTAACTTTCTTTGACTCAAGTGTACTGTGTGGACTGAGACATTATAAACACTTGGTATTAAAAACTGCTTTCGTTGTTCACTTCCAGATCCCTCAGCAGAGAACACTGTCTGGCACTCAGAAATACATTTTAATAGCAATCAACAAAGGACCTTGCAACATATATAGTCAGGTTAAGTGTCTGAATGATTTAACAAATACGTTTCGCATCTTTAGCCACAGATGAAAGAAATTAGAAAAGGAAATCTCTTATGGGACTTACATAAAGTACTAGGAGCAGGGGAGAAGAAGAGAAAAGAAAATAGAACAAGGAAATGTTTGAATTGCAGAGACTTAGAACTCCAAGGACATCAGTAGCAGGGACTGATGCATGGTGCCTCCACTGCAGAGTCACACTCAATCATGGAAGAGGCTGTGCTGCTTTTCCAGAATCAGAGGCACACCTGTGGTTTCCCCATGGAAAATGATGATAGTTTTCATTGACTTCTATGAAAAATTTTCATGGGTGTAGAGGTTTAAAACAATGCAGGTGATTATTTTCTGTCTTTAGCCATCAGCATTCTGAAGCCAGCATACACAGGCTAATGTTAGTGAGGGATGCTTTGCTTTTGGACCAAAGAAAAAAGTTCATTTCCATGTGGTTTTGATATCTCAAGGATGTTGACATCTCTTGACTCCTGGTTTTATTCCAGCTTCCCTTGATATATCTCATCCTGTGTCCTGTCCTCTATCTTGACTCACTCTTCGGCTTCTCATGGCTTCTGTGATTACACTGGGTTCACACAGACAGTTCTGCCTGGTTTCACATTTAACTAATGCACAATTTATTCCCATCCACTTAGTATAGTCTCAGGTTCCAGAGGCTGTGTAAGGGGGACTACCGGTCTGCTTCATGTAGATGATAACCCTTCATCAGCAGCCACCTAAAAATGCATGCCGTGCTATACAGATACATTTAAGTTGCATTTAAAAGAAGCAGGTAGAGAAGCTGCATACAATAAGACCCACAAATTTCCACTGCACATATTCACATTCACACTGTCTATGTGTATTACCAAAGAGGGCATTTTAATGGAGTTTCTGTGCAGTGAGGAAATATTTAAAATATTATTCAAGGATGGTATTCTTTATGCTTCAATGTGGAAACTCTTCTAATACTCTTTGGCCAACTGTGACAGGCAATTAAGTCTGACAACTTTCAGAGAAAAGGGTTTAGTTTATCTTACTCTCAAATCACACTTCATCACTTGGAGAAGTGAGGGCTGGAACTTGAGGAAGAAACTTGGAGGCAGGAACTGGAGCAGAAGCCAAGGATGTATACTACTTACAGGTTTGCTCAGATGACACCCCAGGATCACTTTATTAGGGGTGGTACTACCTACAGTGGACTGGGTCTTCCCACTTCAAATGTCTATCAAGAAAATGTACCAGAAGCTTTTCTACAGGCCAGTCTTATGGAGACATTTTCTCAATTGAGCTTCTTCTTTGCATATAATTCTAACGTCTATCATGTTAAAAACAGCTCTGGGGAGCTCACTGAATCAAGAACAGCCACCTAGGAACCATCAGGAAAAGGAACTAGGCCCTCCAAGGATAGGCCACTGTCCACTGGCATGGGCAATATGTGGAGCTTCAAGGGGAGGCTTCAGACTATGTTTCTGTGCATGGACTGGTACCTTGGAGTCCATTTCCTCCAGAGGGACACCTAACCTAGTCTTGATCTTAGGATGAGAAAATCGAACTTGCTTGGAGTGGAGGCTGAGCTGATGCACCTTGGGACTTTTTGCCCTTTCTGTGGAGAGGATGGGGGGAGGGGGAAGGGAGTTGGAACAAGGGGATACATGGATTAAAAAAGACTTTATTCTATAAAAATTAATTAATTAATTAATTAAAAAAGAAAAAAGAAAAACCTCAAACAAAGACAAATAAAAAACAAAAGTGTTTGGGAGTATGTGTTATTTTGTTTGGAGCCTCTAGCAGTGGGGCACAGCTACTCATTTACCCTTGACCAAAGGCCAGTCCTCTTGTATTGGGGAAGGCCATCCTTTTCGATTGAGCGCACAGCTTCTCGAGGGATACATATGGAGCAGTGAGGAAGGAAGGGGACACCTGCCTAGCTAACCAGATCCTCCAAAATCAACCCTGGCGATCAATGGGGTGACAGATGCCGCAGCCAGATCGCCCTCACATCCATAGTATGTGCTGTGCTATTCTTAGAGAGCACTTGAGTTTAATTCCAAGTGTTCACACTGGGCAGCTCACAACTGCCTGATACTCTAGCTCCCAGGAGACCCAACACCTGTGTTCTCTGTGACACTGTGACTAGTTCTCTCTCTTATCTCTCTCTCAATTAAAATAAAGCAAATTTTAAAAAAATACTAATATTTACCAATTTACTAATGAAAGTAAGTTGTCCTTTCTCTTACAAAAGTTTGCCTCACCATCAGATCCATAGGCAAATCAGAAACCAATAAACTAGATAACTGAGTTACATACAGCAATAAATTGACCTAAAAGACATTTAGTCAGTTGCTTATTTTCATTACTTTGGTTTGTATTAATATACTGGTTCTTTCTGCTGCCATTGCCGTCTTCCTGATCTCTCACTAGCACTAAGAAGAAAGTCATTCCTCTAGATTACAAAGAACATGTAGGACTCAACTCATGAATTATGTCTTTCTTTTTTTTTTAAATATTAAGGAAATTTTTATTATGAATTTGGCATCAGTCTGTACTATCTGAAAAAGTGTGCTGAACATGATCAAATACAGTTTTTTCATGTAATTGTTTTTTTTTCTTTTTTTCTTCTTTATTTATTTTGTATTTATCAAAAAAGTAAAATGAATTTAAAATGCTGAAAAGTTAACAATATTTATAAAGAAGATAAAAATCATAAACATGACTTATCAAGGGTGATAATGCAAATAAGTTTGCTACACATAAAAATACTAACCCTAACCCTAACCCTAACCCTAGCCCTAACACCCTAACCCTGTGTATCCTTATTCAATGTCCTTCCCCCTTCCTCCACATCAGGTCATTTTTCTTCACCACAACTCCCCATCCCCTCCCTGGGCAGGCAGCAGACAGTCCCATGGTCCCAATAACCCAATAACCCAATATTGCTTAGTTGAGTCTCTACTCCTGGCAGATCCAGTTTTGTCCCCCCTCCCTCAAGAGTC